>WBNM01003951.1:24267-41956 GCA_013399055.1 Ramphastos sulfuratus | reverse complement strand
CCGCCCCGCCCCAGTATTTCTTTGGCACAGAGACTAGCATATATCCAGAGTAATTTCCACTTTAGAGTTCATGCACCATTTCACAGGCTCCATGAAAACACCTGCAAAGATTCACCGGTAGATTTAAATTGTCTGTCTCTAATGACAAGATTATAGTGTTCCAAAAGAGGATTACAAAATGTTGAAATGTAAGCCTTGGGAAATGTAAAGTGTGTATTGCTCTGTTTTGACCCTTAGGTGGCACTTTCTGCTTTTATTCCACTTTATTCCAGTTTAGCAGACAGTTCATCCTTACATGATGATGAATGTTAAATCAACCCTATTTTTCCACTTTATCTTGATTCATTTAACATTACACTTGTTCTGTTTATTTAAACTGCAGTGGCAGCATGAACAGAGATTGAAATCAACTAAACATTTAATTTTGGTGATTGTAGGGCAATGAGTAATTCTCCATTCATTAATATTCATAAAGTATTCTGTAATTAGTATAACTGGCCACTGCATTTATTTCATGGCTAATGTTGTATTTACTTTGTCATATCTCTCCTCAAGAGACTAACTCCATTTGTGTTATTTTACAGGGTGTGNCCTCTGGGATCCCCTGGATAATCTCTTGTGCATACAGCCCTGTGGCAGATGTGATTGAAACCTCTCACTTTCTAAAAGAAGCCTGTTTCCTTCTATGGCCCTAGAGGCTTTGTAATTGCCAAACTGGTGCCATACCTCTCTTTGCTGATGGTGGTTGTTTCCATACAGCCATCTCTGTCTTCAAGGGTGGCTCTGTTACCTAAGCATGTTTTTGGTTTTGTTTTTATTTAAATTATTTCATTCTGTTTTCAGAGAGTTGTTTTCTGTCTGGAGTGCATAAGGACACTGACATAGAAGAATGTGTGAGGAAGAGGACAGCACTGCCCTTGTTTGTGACAATGGGTCAGGGCTCTGCAAAGCTGGCTTTGCTGGGGATGATGCTCCGAGAGCGGTTTTCCCTTCCATTGTGGGTCGTCCCAGGCACCAGGTAATGAACTGCATTGGTTATTCCATTCTGGGCTTCTAGAAGGCTTTCCTGCTTTGTCCCCAGCTTTCCAGCCCAGGGCCACCTTCTCCTGTGTTTGGGGCTAGCCCAGCCTTGAGTCATTTGTGTATTTCCAGGCAAAATGCATCTCACCTGAGTCAAAGCAGGTGTCTTGCCTTGTGAGAGAAATCATTCTAAAATGTTTAACTTCCTTCTTTGCCCTCTCTTCCCTGCCCTTTAATTTTGGATCACCTAGAGAACTTGGTGAGTCAAGCTAGTTTAAAAAAAAAAAAAAAGGAAGAAAAAAGCCCAACATACAATTATCTGGAAATTTTGTCTTCCATAAAAGCTGATGATAGGTGATGTGTGGAAAACTGAAGGAGGAAGGAGAAGTTTTCAGTCAGCTTCTAGTTAAACTTACTGGGTTTATTAATTCAGCTGTATCACAGATGGGCACCTGTCCATGGTAGAGTTTCTTTAGCATCAGGGTTTACATCTGAATGTACAACGCATGTAACTTCATTCTAACAGTTTGAGAAGTACATTTACTAGCTGAGCTGTTAAACAGAGTTTCTGAGACAGATTGTCATGAGCAGGAATTATAGCAGCTTGGCTAGGCCACAACAAACTTATCCACCTACTCAGCAGATCCATCCAATTGCTTCTGTGCTGCCATCAAAGGCGCTGGTGAAGTGGAAAGAAGTAAACTTGTAAAGTGTGGCATTTTATATCCCCAGCAAATACATTTTAAGTTCTTCAAAGCTGGAGAAATGCCTGCTTTTCAGTACTGGAGGTCTAATTGAGGCCTCTGGGCATTACCATAATTAAAACAGAAGTATTCACATGTCCCTTTCTGTGGCTAGTGTGCATGGCATTAATTACTCAAAAGCAAGCTATATAGTTATAGTGGAAACTAATACAATTCCTAGAATCTTTCATTCCTGATGACTTATCACAGCTAGCATTGCTCCTCTGAAAGAAAGATCCTCCCATCAAAAATCACAAATCCTGGTGGCCTGTTTTCAAGATAATGAGTTAGAGATGCCAGGGTTCGGAGTCTGTAATGACTAAGTTCTGATATTAGGCACTCANAATATTCATAAAGTATTCTGTAATTAGTATAACTGGCCACTGCATTTATTTCATGGCTAATGTTGTATTTACTTTGTCATATCTCTCCTCAAGAGACTAACTCCATTTGTGTTATTTTACAGGGTGTGATGGTTGGTATGGGTCAAAAAGACAGCTACGTAGGTGATGAGGCTCAAAGCAAGAGAGGAATCCTCACCTTGAAATACCCCATAGAACATGGCATCATTACGAACTGGGATGACATGGAGAAGGTATTCCAGCTTTGAAAAGTTGGTAAACAACTACTTGAACCAAAGGCTTACAGAATACCCACTAAATCTGAGATGAAAGCATCCTGCTGTCAAGTGTGGTTTAATTGAGAGGCTTGTTAACAGGAAAGGTTAACTTGCTTCTAAAGCTGAAGTATCACTAGGAGTACACCAAAACAGTTATTGGGAGTTCTTTTACTCTAGACTCATCTATAAATCTTTGTTCATCACTGGAGGTGGGATGGTGGAAGGAAAGAAAAGAAATACCCTCAATTTGCTAGTAAGGAAATTTCAGAAGGTATTTCTTTCTACAGAAATGCAAAACATGTATGGAAAGTTGATGGAAAGTGCACCGTTTACACATCTACTTTTTAATGCTTGAAAGATTAGCAATACTGCAGTGAAATGCATCCATTTCAGAGCTAGCTTTTGTATGAAAGGCTTCCAGAATCATGCTTATAGTCATAGTCTGTATGCTTGGTATAATTTCTAGGATGCTATCTCTGTTTAGTGTTGTGCTGTGGAAACAGGGCTGTTTGGAACAGTTGGGACATCGCAACAACTGCAAGTGTGTGGAGTCACACAGGACTTACTGATTCTCATAGCATTGTGTATCTTGGAAGCAAAACCTTTCAGATGCCTAATATACCAACCACTCTCTAATTACCACCAGCTTGAAAATAAGCTTAGAAATAACTTCTTGGCCTTTAGAAGGTCTCTGGTGGTTTTACTACTTCTTTGTGTATTAACATTGTTGTCCACTTGGCCTTCAATTTTCATACCTGGTAGGAATGAGTTGTGTGGAGGTGATAAATACAAGTTGGCTTTTAGCCTCATGAAGAATTTGCCTTTATTTCTTTTTATTAATCCTTGGGATGGCCTCACAAACCAAAAGATGAGGTTGTCTTCAAGAGACATTATCTATTGAACCCTTAGGTCTGCTAATGTTCCAGAGTTGTTCTGGAACTGTTTCAATTATTGTTGAAATAGCGTTGCTGGAACCAAGTCTGTCCTGCTTGGTCTCTTCTACTGTAAGATTTACTTTCATTAACTTTTGTATCCTTAAAATAAACCATATATTACTAGCAGTAAAACCTGAGGACAGTGCTTTTCCTTCTACAGTTACTTTTGTAACTTCTTTGAAGGCAGTATCTGCATAAGAAACATTACAAGCCTTTCTCAAGGCTTGTAAGCAGAGTGTTGGAGCACAGTACCTGTCTGGAAGTGATTCTGAGCTTCTGGCTGATGGTGTTTCTTTCCTCTGGATTCTTCCATTGTCCTCAGATCTGGCATCATTCTTTCTATAATGAGCTCCGTGTTGCACCTGAAGAACACCCAACTCTGCTGACTGAAGCACCACTGAATCCCAAAGCCAACCGAGAGAAAATGACTCAGGTAAGGTCACACTAAAACTATGCATTAATTCCAACTTTGTGAATCCAGCAGGATGTGAACTTCCATCATTTCAGTTAGTCATGCTGTCCAATGCTCTATCCTTCTTTGTTATGGGAAGATGGAAGGTGTACAGTGACCACCTGCCAGATCTGTGTATTATTACATTCACTTCAGAAAATCACTATATTTGCTTTGACTGTACTTCATTCTGTCCAAGCTTTATGTCATCTTAATGTGTTTTTATGTCCAGGCCTATTCTAAAATTATCTCTAATATGTGAATGTGTCTATATTCATGCTTTGAAGATACAGGCCAGATGTAGGGAGATGTCTTATAGGACAAATATTTTAGGGCTTAGATTTTGTATTTTCCTTCCATGTTATTATCAACCATTTAGAAATATGAAAATCTTCTCCCTCTCAGTAAATTGCTCAGTGAAGTGAAAACCACTAGTGTTAAGGAAATTGTTTTAACTGCATTTCAGATTATGTTTGAGACTTTCAACGTGCCAGCCATGTATGTAGCTATTCAAGCTGTTCTGTCCCTCTATGCTTCTGGACGTACCACAGGTAGGCCTCCAGGGAACATTCCTTAGACTTCTGAAATATGGGAATGTTGATGTGCACCTGGGAATGAATTGTGCATTGTCTTCTCAAAGGGATTGTGCTTGACTCTGGGGATGGTGTCACCCACAACGTACCGATCTATGAAGGCTACGCCCTGCCGCACGCTATCATGCGTCTGGACCTGGCTGGCCGCGACCTGACAGACTACCTCATGAAAATCCTGACGGAACGTGGCTACTCCTTTGTGACCACTGGTAAGGACATGCTGCTGACTGAGAAGGAGAGTTTTTTAATGTTCCATGTTTCTAGTGGCTTAGAAGGACTAGCAGTGGTTCTGCGATTGAACAGACACAAGAAGAAATCCAGCAGGAAAGTGCCCTGCAAGACTAGCTGAGGATTTGTTGCAAATGTGAGGAGGGTGCAGGAGGATGAAAAGGAATAACCTGTCAATGTGTCTGGGTCTTTTCCTGAATGGCATTCTAAAGACTGAATCTTTTTGACAGCGGAGCGTGAGATTGTCCGTGACATCAAAGAGAAGCTGTGTTATGTGGCCCTAGACTTTGAAAATGAGATGGCCACTGCTGCCTCTTCCTCCTCTCTGGAAAAAAGCTATGAGCTTCCTGATGGTCAGGTGATCACCATTGGAAATGAGCGCTTCCGCTGCCCAGAGACCCTCTTCCAGCCATCTTTCATTGGTAGGATGAACGATTGTTCTGCCTTGACAAACTGCACCTAAATGCCAAACCCCCATTACCTTCTGATTGTGTCCCGTTGCCAACTCACTCAGACCCGTACACAAATACGTCCTAGAACCCATTGTGAAATAGTATTTTGGAACAGCACTATTAATGTGGTAGGAAGAACTTTATGCCAAACAATAAGGCAAAATGCTTTCCCAAAATAAACCCTGAATGCTTGTTCCTGGGTTCTGTCATTGGGCCTGTGCCATTTTGCATGTTATGCAGTTGGCTACTAGTAGAAACGTGGCTGCAAAGTCGCTGCTCTAAATAGTGTGAGGACCATAGTTTGACCAGGCTTATGGTGGGATGGGGTGGGATGGGTGGGGGAGCAGGAAGCACTACTTTTATTCTTCAAAAGACTGCTCCAGATCGTGATTCTATGGTTCATCACATTTGCAGAGCAAAGCCAAGACAATGCCATGTGAATTAACATCCGTGAAGGCAGACTTGCAATGAAGTCATGCAGAAATCTAGTGTTGGTTCTGCTAATTGGCAGAATTTTAGCTCAGAAATAAGAAGTTGCACACTTAAAAGAATTAGGATGTATTTTGATTGTTCTGTCTCTGAGCTGGTTAAAAAAAGAAAAAAAAAAAAAAACCCACCAAGAAAACAAGTGATTCCAAGACCATATAAGGAATTCTTAAGACATTGGAGATTGCCTGCAAAAGCCTAGTGGAAACTTTACTATTCCACACCCCCAGCTTTCTTTTTAAGGAAGAGTTGAGTATGTAAGGGGGAGAGGACAGCTGTACACAAAAGAACTCCTAAGCAAATGACTTAGGCATCTGCAAAGTGACCTTCAAATTTCCACATCTCTTAAGACTGATGTCTTCTAAAGAGACATTAAACTCTGTGAGACAGAACTCATGTTGTGAGTTCTGTCTTGACATTTTAAGCCTCTATGGAGTTGCTTCCTCAGTGTTTCTCTGTAACTTCCCCAGGCATGGAGTCTGCTGGCATTCATGAAACCACTTACAATAGCATCATGAAGTGTGACATAGACATTAGAAAGGATCTTTATGCCAACAATGTGCTCTCTGGAGGCACTACAATGTACCCAGGTATTGCAGACAGGATGCAGAAGGAAATAACTGCTCTGGCTCCCAGCACTATGAAGATCAAGGTATGGTGCAATCATTTGTAGAGTATTTGAGTTGGCATGTACTAAGTCCTCAAAAATCTAGTGAAACATAATACTTTACAAAGTGCTTTGTACATATTTTGAATCATGGCTGTACCTTTTAGCAAATAATCACCACTCATGGCTAGAAGAACAGAGCCTTTTCTTATCTTGTTTCCTTGTTCAGGGTGAATTCTGCTAACTACCCTAAGAATAGCATGGACACAGCAGCATAAACTTTTATCTGGGACTGTATGTAGGCTTTTTCAGTGTTTTTGGCTAATTGAGATGGGAGGGAAGAAATGCTGGCTTTGTCCTCAGCCTACAGATTCATAAAAGAGCGAGCCCCTGACAATCCAGTTGTCCTTCTGCTGCTTCAAATTTTTGATCCTTGCTTGACAAGCATTTTATCAACTTTGCTATGAAGAGTACTCCACAGTTCACTCATTTTCCAAGCCCTCCCGGGCTATCATTATATGTCTCCGGAGCAATTACTTTCTCTTTTCTCATGTGCAGCTGTGAATACACAAATGCAGTACTCTTACTGAGCAGAATAACTCAGGCAGAGGAACTGAGAATTTAGACTTGGACTTAAATGACAACTTTTTAACTTCACTGCTTGCAGCAGCGGCTAACTGTAATGCTGGCTGACACTAGCACATAGATACAGGTTTCTTAATATCAAATGTCAGTGCTTTAATATTTTTGTACAACAGATGTATTTCACTCACAAGACAGCTGTACTTAATGCTTTTATTTCTTAAACAGATCATTGCTCCTCCTGAACGTAAGTACTCTGTCTGGATTGGAGGCTCCATCCTTGCCTCCCTGTCTACTTTCCAGCAGATGTGGATCAGCAAACAGGAATACGATGAAGCTGGCCCATCCATTGTTCATCGCAAATGCTTTTAAATTGCTTTATCTTTATATGTCTCTTTAGTGTATTCACTGTGAATGTATTCAGGAAAATACATTCTCATAATTTTGCGCCATAAACCCTTCATCACAATTTCTCTAATTAATTGGATACTGTATATTTTTTTAAAATAAATCTTAAATATGCTATGAAATTGCTGCTCCTATTTAAAAAAACCCACAACCGGCGCTTCTGCGGAGGTACAATTACCGCTGGTTTGAAGCTCCATCTTGTGACACGAATTTGTTACTACACCATATTGGGCCTAACACAAAGAGGTCTTTTTGCTCAATGATGAAAGTGCTAGAAAATGTTCAGTTACCAGGCTGCACGTTGTCACAGTTTAGCCTCAGCAAGCACTTTAGTCTGCAAACAGAACCAGTCTTGATATTTCCAAAGTTCTGGGCAGTACTAAGGGAGGCTAGGATCTGCCTGAGATCAGAATGAGCACTCTGCTTTGCAGCTGCTCTATCCAGAAATATCATCTATCCCTATCGTTGCATTACTTCACATCTGTCATCTTGGAAAAGCTGATTTGTGACAGCGTGTGGCCCAGAGGTACACAACGGCTACTACCACAATTCTGTGCATTCCCTTTAAAGAAATAAAACCTGTCGCTTCGTGAGTGTATCTAAACACTGCTATTGGATTGATCACATGCCCTATCTAGCCTGTGATCATCAGGATGAGTGCAGTCTATTATTTTTGTGATTTATGGCAAGGTCTAAAGGGTAATTAAGCTGGCTTAATACACTTTCTCTTCAGAACTGTTTCCTTTTTGGAGTGATGTAATGTAATCAAAGTAGATAATTTAGACACTTTTCTTTTTCTGTGATTTTTCTGATTCCATTTATAGTCCTAAATGTATCAAGACTGATATTCAACTAGAAGTAAATGCATAGAAGCTGAAGTCAGTAATACTGTCTTAAAAGTATATATATGAGTATAGAATTTATTGAGACAGACCTGGAAAAGGTCAGTTCCAAGGAACTTCCTGCAAGCTGTATTCATTAGAGTTCAGGACAAAGGATTATATTTATTTTTGTTACTTATTTTCTTGTCTAAACTCCATAGTTTACCTGCCTGTTACTCATTACCTTACAAACTGTAAGCTTTTTTTTGCAACAGCACCTAGTATTTACCACGGCTGCCTAACGTCTGGGTTCCAGATCTTGGTCAGCTCTATTAGCACATGTTCTGAACTTTTTTGTACTAACCTTATTATTTAAGGTATTGGTCTATCTAGCTTCTTGGAACAGATACTAAATAAAATCTTCTAAGAGCAAACAACTTTGTATGGTTCTTCCTTCTAACTCTCTATCTAGATCTTTTTATCTAACTCTAGACAGACCCAGAGAATCCTTTTCAGGGTAAGAAATTGGTTTCAAATAAAAGTTTATCCTGGAAGGTTGCTGGAGAAGATACATTTCTCCTAGGGATTCTGATGCACCTCTGCTACTTCAAGATCTGATGAGGGGCAACTCTCAGGTAAAGGACAGACTTGTATTTTTCCAAGTGTTATCTGCTTAACAATTTAGCCTAAACTTGAGCTGTAAAAGGATGAAATGAAGGAGTAAAAATACTGTGGAATACTGTGTCCTGTTTTGGGGTCCCCAGTTCAAGAGAGACAGGGACCTATTGGAGGGAGTCTAGCGGAGAGCTATGAGAATGACTGGGGAACTTGAGCACCTCCCCTACAAAGAATCTGAGAAACCTGGGGCTGTTTAGTCTACAGAAGAGAAGACTGAGAGGGGATCTGATCAATGTATCCAAATATCTGAGGGGTGGGTGGGTGTCAAGTGGGTCGGACTAATCTCTTTTTGCTGGTCAGTACGAATAGGACAAGGAGCAATGGCTACAAGTTGGAACATAGAAGGTTTCACCCCAACATGAGGAGAAACTTCTTTACAGTGAGGGTGACAGAGCACTGGAACAGGCTGCCCAGAGAGGTTGTGGAGTCTCCTTCTCTGAAGACTTTCAAAACCCACCTGGATGTGTTCCTGTGCGAACTACGCTAGGTGATCCTGCCTTGGCAGGGAGGTTGGACTCTATGATCTCTCTAGGTCTCTTCCAACTTCTAAAGTTCTATGATTCTGTGAAAAAAAAAACAAAACACCTACTCCCTATAATGTCCACCTACTCCCTATAATGTCCATTCACTGTAGCAGTGAAGAGATGTACACTGACAGAAGTCACAAGAAGCCAATTCTCAGAAAGCAATTAATGCCAGCGTGGGACAAAAGGACCATTACTTATTTAAAAGAAGATACTGTTGTTTGAAGTTCATTTTATTGTTGTGTTTTATAGGTGAGAGTTGTTTACAGATTCAGGGGTAATGCCACTGAAACTCCATCTTGACAGAGCAACAAAATAACTCCAAAACAGGCTAGAGCAATAAATATCAAACCATTCAATTTAAAATGTATAAATATAAAAGTAATTTCTGAAAATGTAGGAAAAACAGGAATCCATTTTTGTGTTTTGGTTATTTGTAGAGTAACATCGTCCATCCATATCACCTCAGGTCCAGCACAATTATCTTTATGTCCTTCCCGACCACATGGGTACATGGCTGCAGAGGAAGTCAACACATTACTCAGAGAAATCAGTTTGAATAAAATATCAAATGAGGGTTTCCTTTTAATTTTCTGAGCCTGTTTCATACTATGCCCATCTATACAACTTTGATTATATCTGTTACTGTGCCTCATTTACAGGCAAACCTGGCACAGGTATAGACTGCTGAATAAGGCAAGGACTACAACATCTGATCAGAAATAAATTTCTAGACAGGATATTCTTTAGTGCTTAGCCTGTGAAACAGATCCTAGTTCTGTGCTATCCTTTATTTATCACAGCGTAAGACACCTGAAATGAAAATGGAAGGTGTGCTGCATTAGAACAGGTGCATGGGGGACAACAGCAAGGAAAGTGTGAATCCTGTCCTCTACCTGCAGTGGCTTTAGACGTGTCTGCCCACATGATGGATTTTTAAACAGTATTAAGGACTGGATTGTGTCCATACTCATGACTCTGTCTATGTAACAACTTGTACTGGGGCTGTGGAAAAGCTTTTACCTGAGAACAGATGCATTTTAGGATTAGCTTAGTCAAGTTTAATAAAGCTTCCTGTGTTATCACCCCTGGTATTCTTTATCCAGCAAATGAGGCTCTGATCTGATTGCTTCTGTTGGAAGACCAATGTGTTTTGCTGATTGTACTTGAAAAGATACTTGTGTTTGGTGTGTGATAACAGCAGCATGTCAAACAATTATAGATGAGCTCGTGGCCAGTAATGTCACTAAACTGTCTGTAAAGGACCACTGAAAAGAGCTCACCTAGAACAAAAATCTTAGGACTACCTTCTCATTATCCCTACAGTCCATGACAAAAGAATGGAACAAACCAAAACAACCCAAACCTCTCCTCCTATTGAGTAATACTGATATTAAGTAACAAGTAATTTCTAATGTCTCCTATCATTACTTCTCTGCATTCAATCATTTTACTTTGAGCTATTTCAGGTGCTCTGTATTTGAAATGAGTGCTATTTAAAAAAAAAAAAAAGATAAAAATTATTGTCTTTGAGATAGCAGTGACACTTCTGATAATTCTGATTGTTCAGCCACATTATGCCATTAAAACATCAAAAGATATGGTAATTACCGAGAAAGGCGTATGAGAAGCCAGGGAAAAAATATGGGCAATGAAGGAAATGGGGCCTAATCTACTCATAGCTGCAATTTTTAGTAACTGGGGTGTTCTCTTGGGGACACGATGATTGGGGAGATGATCTGAATTCCTTGTTTGAAAAGTGAAGAGCTCAGGAATAGCTCCCTATTAAAACTGCAGCTTTTGCTTCTTCTGAAAGCAGGTAACTGTCTCTGGTTAGCCACTGTTTGACTTATAAACAGCAGTGTAATAGTCATCTCATGAGTGCTCATGCTATTGACTGCTTAAGTAGACTGCTGATGTCTACTTTGGTAAGGAAAATGAATCATTGAAATGGAGGGAAATGATAAAGAAATATAATCTGAAGCACAGATTAAGAATGATAAAGAAATCTAATCTGAAATCTAATTCTTGCAGCAGAACCATGGGGAAGAATTTGAATAATCAAAACCATGCTGGATTATATACTTACATTAAATAACCTAGGGTCCTTTGTATGTGGGTGGAATCCCTTCTTTCTACAAGCAGAAACTTCCAGCATGCCAGCATTAGTAAGTCTGAAGATGCCAGTGCTGAAAAGCAAAAAATGAAACTCCTGTTACACACTCCTCCCATAGTACATGTCCAAGATTTCACAAACAAATTGCTTAGCTTAACAGGACAACAGAATAGTAATCAGTGAACTCTTACGCACAGGAGTCAGGGCTGAGTTGGATTTACAGTTATTTGAAATCAAGGGGAGTTCTATTTCTACAAAGGAAGAGATGATGAGGAAAAGGCATTTGAAAAGAAAAAAAAAAAAAAAACAAAACACAGGAGCAGTGCTTTTCCCATTATGCAGGTTAGCTTATTAAGGGCAGGAATAGATACAACCCAGAAACTTAGGTGTTATGAATTGCATTTCACTCACTGAACTCTAGAGGGGCAACTTAAGAGAAACACCTTAAAGCTAGCTGTGCAAATGATCACCGAGTACACATCCTCCCTTTTTAGGTAATAGAGTAACAGAAATCACAAGAAAATGCACTCCTGCATATGTGCATTCTAATCACCATGTACTGGACAAAACAGTAGAAACCCCACCCTTCTATAAAGAACACTAATACCTAATAAACTACAGGGCAGCAGCATCTGATTAATACATGTTACAGGTAGAAGTAGCAGGTTAGAGGTGGTTACAGGGTATCAGCGTAAACCACAAAGGCAGTTCAGAAGACCAGAGATTTGAAGGAGGTCTCTGGATGTGTTCTAGTTTACAAGGCTACTGCTTGTGCACTCGTCATTCATTTTGTATTTACAGTTCTGCTACCTGAACGGTCCATAAAGGAAGTTAGGCAACCAGATGACTTCTATGAATCCCATTCTGTGTCAAGAGAGGCAGAATGCCAGAAAGAAAGTCTAAACAACGGAGTTAGCCTTGAAATGCCAAGCACATAAAATAAAGAATCACAAAGTTGTTGAGAGGCTGGAAGGAAACTCTGAAGATTGTCTTGTCTAACCTGTGCCCTGCTTTAGCAGAACTCATCTGGAACACATTGACCAGGACCACGTACAGTCATGTTTTGAATATCTTCAAGGACATAGACTTCACACCCTGACTGGGCAACTTGTTCCATTATAAACCTTCACATTAATACTTACACAGTTCTATTTTTCCCAGATACATTGTTTGCATTTTATAAAGTACAAAAATAGGACTTTATTATAAAAAGAAAAGTTATATTATCCCTCCACTCCCTAAACTGCAATTTACATGTCATCCTAGGGAAATACATTGATCCCTACATTTCCTTCATCAGCTACAATGAAAATAGTCTGTGGTAGAGCACTGACAACGTCTGCAGAAGAAGAGTTCCTGTCATTACTACTCAGTGAACAAAGTATAAAATTGATCAAATTTAAAGTCTTAGGTAGGGAGGAAGGAGAAAGAAGCCAGAAAAAAGTACCATGCATAGAAACTGACAGGAATGCAAGTCTAAGCAACTTAAAGAAAAGCTCACAATACAATATTCCCTCCTTACATCCCAGCTGACATGCGCTGTTTGCGTATGATCAAATTTTATGGAAAGGAGGAGAGGAAAGTATCTAAACATTATTTAGAAAAATCAGAACTCACTCATTATGCTTTGGTGAACAGACAATTGCAATGGCCTCTGGCAACATTAGCTGATAAGAACAATGAGTATGAAGATCAACACTGGATAAGAATGCGGTTTGTGTTGGATGTGTCTACAAAAAGAAAGGGAAAACTCAATGTAGTGAAATATTTCTTACAAATCAAGGTTGACATACATTCAAGAAAGAAAAACAATTTGTAACCAGTGAAACTGTCAACTTCCCCAGGTTGTTTTCTTAAGTTCCTATTAAGTTCCAGATTCTACATTGTTAGGGTGGCTTTTCCATACAACTTTTATGGATGCAGGTTCACAACCAGATGTACAAGCAAGTTTTCTGATCGTGAGGGAATGAAGAAGCCCAAGACAAAGGGAAAAAACTTGATTGCCCAAAAATCCCTATGAGCAATGAATTTTAAACAACACAATGCCATCCCCCTTCCTGAATTTTGAGTAAGTGTCATTAGAATTAATAAATACCCCCACACCAAAATAAAAGTTGCACTGGCAAAGTAGGCCCACTGTGTCAAGAGAATGCCTCAACTGCATTAAGAAATACTCATCTGTAGAGAACCTTAGTGCACATTTACATCACCAGTTAGAACTGAGCAAATTATTTATGATTATTCGAGTTATTTCTTTTTCTTATTTCGAGGTTTCACATAATATCAAGATCTGTTATAGAGAAGTCAGTAGCTATGAGTCATACATACATGGATCCATCCCAAAGTGAGGAGATCATATTGATCTTGAATACCAAATAATTCTTCCACGTTCTCCATGTCGCAGTAGTCTGGTCCTGCAGTTTGCTTTGGCACTATTACATGGGTAATAGTAAATTCATTATGTGTCTGCAAAACAAACACTGACTTAGAATGGAACAAATGAACCAATGAATGAAATGTCAAATCAAAATCAGATGGCTCTGCTGGTTCCAGTGTTGCTATACTGACTTACACTGAAAACATACAGGTTAATATTAGTAACAACGTGAGGTTGCTGTATTCAAAGACTCTCAATGTGAAAAGGATGTCCTTTAAAACAATTAAAAACATGGAAAAAGAGGTGGAGAATATTCTAATTATTTTCTGTGAAACTTGGAACAAACCTACTCTTGCTATTCTTCTCTTTATAAAGTTTAAATTCACTTGAACATCATCTTGAAAAATCTTTGTATGCTAGCATCAGCCATGATGATTTGGGGCTCTTCAGCCTGGAGAAGAGAAGGCTTCGAGGAGACTTTGTAGTGACCTTCTAGTATGTGAACGGGGCCTACAGGAAGGCTGGGGAGGGACTATTTACAAGGTCTTGCAATGACAGGACGAGGAGCAATGGGTTTAAACTGGCAGAGGGGAGATTTAAACTAGATGTTAGGAGGAAGTTCTTTCCAGTGAGGGTGGCGAGACATTGGCACAGGTTGCCCAGGGAGGTTGTGGCTGCTCCCTCCCTGGAGGTGTTCAAAGCCAGGCTGGATGAGGCCTTGAGTGACCTGTGCTAGTGGGAGGTGTCCCTACCTATGGCAGGGGGTTGGAACTAGATGATCTTTGAGGTCCCTTCCAACCTTACATTCTATGATTCTATGACATCTTTCACTGCCCTTGAAAGAACACTGTTATCTAGATTAAAGGACATAAAAATCCAACCAACAAAAAAAAAACTCAGCCTGAAAATCAAATGTTCTACAGCTCCATGAAGGGATTTTCTTCTTCTTTTTTGTTGTGCTGTCATGAATTTGATGACTCCAGTAGATTCTATTAGTCTTTATAGTTCATTGTTCTGTAGCTAAATCTCACTTACCTTACATGAATGCCAGAGAATGTACTCGAAAAAGCCTGTGTTGTACAGCATGCTGAAAAATGTGCTACGTTTTATAAAGACAGCAGTATACTTTGATTAGATGTTTCCCCAATAAGGCAAGTCCACATTGCTGAAGTGACCACTCAGTTTATAATAGTAAGTTAATTACATTACAGACTAATAATTTAAATCTGCTTTTGCTCTGAAATTGCTACTTCACAGGAAAATACAACACTTATCAAATTAGTCTTCCCCATACAAATGTGAGGGTTAAACTGTACCAGTTTTCCACAGAGAATTCCGCATGTCTCTATTCCTCTTATGGTATTTGCCTCTGCTAGTAACAGAAATTTGTGACAGAGATCCCTGGGCAAAATGACGCCTCTGAGTGCTTCAGCCAATTGAGCTAATAGGAAAAAAAACAACAAACAAACAAAAGGAGAGATAAAAAGCCATTTTCAGCTTATACAGTGAAGTTCCCTAAAATAAGGAAATATATACGGTTACAGAAAATTATTAAGAGTGAAAGAATTATACTTATCACATCACAGATTTCGAATGAGAATAAATCTACAGCACGAGCAAGCACTTCACCCTTACCTGAGGTTACCAGCCTGTAAAATATGCTCATTTCCCTTCCCCTGTGATAACAGTGAGCTGATACCATCTCCCAGGCCATGGCTTTCTAGGGTGAATCACTGCAGGTTCTGCCACTATTACCTTGAAGTCCACAGCAAGATTCAGACCTCATTCAATAGGACCACCAAGACTCAATCTCTAGATCCACCTACTGGTACTTAACTGGAAAATGTGGAACTGTGCAACTAGTCTCCTCTTTTAAAATGAAGAAACTTTGTGGAGCTGTTGTGTAGACAGAAACCTGTTCACGCTTATTTCACTGTGGACATTCTTACAGTGAATAAATACAGATGCATATGCAATATGTGGACTGCTATAAGCAGCAAAGAGGTGAATAAAAGTAACAACAATTAAAATTAAAAAAAATCTCAGCACTTACTCTGAACAGCACTTAAAGTAGCTGCTGGCTTTAAGACTCTGTTTAC
Organism: Ramphastos sulfuratus; assembly: GCA_013399055.1. Classification (NCBI taxonomy): domain Eukaryota; kingdom Metazoa; phylum Chordata; class Aves; order Piciformes; family Ramphastidae; genus Ramphastos; species Ramphastos sulfuratus. The sequence continues at coordinate 26,217 of WBNM01003951.1, read as the reverse complement.
TGGAGATGAACGTCCAGTGGAGCCAGATGTGCCACTCTTCTCTGTTTTCTCAAGGAGTGCAGTAGATAAGGAATTGTTCTCTGGTACAGAAATACAGGATAGCATACTTCCATCTATCTGTTCAGACATAACCATGCTCTCTCTGTTTTTCTGATCTCGAGCTAGTTCTTGCTTCTTAAGCTGATCCTCAAAGAACTGAAACTGCTCTGATTCGAGCTGCTGTTGCCGCATATGTGCGATTCGTTTCTTCTCTGCCTCTATTAGCTTTTGATGCTCTAGCTTCTTCAGAAATTCAGTTTTACATTTGTTCTGAAACAGATGCAAAATAGTGACATTCTCAGAACACTAAAAAAGGCAACAAAAAGTGAAGGGAAAGAAGCGATCTAACTTTAACAAACCCAATGAATCCTGTTAATAAAAATTATGTTTTGGAAACTATTTTCTGAACTATCAAATACAATTATATCCCCAAATGTAGCACAGTATGGAAGGAGATACAGTAAGCAAGGAATTCCCAGCACAAAGCTTCCAATCTGCATACCCGTGGTGCTTTGTGCTTTTACTTCAGCAGTGATAGCACTTGCCTCATTTACCCATTATAATAAATTCATTAGAAAAAGACTTTTAGGAACAGTGATGGTAAAGAGACTAGACAGAAGTGTAAGGTCTTACAATTTTCAATGCAACAAGAGACCCATAAGCACAAGGTTTTTCTGGGCACACTTCAGAATCTGTGTTACTTTATGGTTTTGTTGCTTGTTGCTGCTGTTTTGATAGGTTGGTTGATTTTCTCCTACTTTCTTTCCTCATCTTTCCCTGGATTGCTTAACCTGGCTTTTGTGTATAGCCTCCCCAGCCTCTGACACATTAAGTGCCTCCTTCGCTCTGGTCTATGCTCTCTTGCCTCCAAGCCACCCGCTGTTTCATGAACTGCAAGCAAAGCTTCAGGTTTCAACAGCACTTCCTACCCACGGTAAAGGAGAGCACTGACTGTCTTCACACAGAGCAAAGTAATTTATTCCATATCATGAACGAAATAGATCAGAAAAGAAAGCCTCAAATCAGTTGGTGACTTGGATATGGGGTGTGGGGAGTTTTAGGTTTTGGTGGGTTTATTTGTTTAGGGATTTCTTTTTTGTTGTTTTGTGTTTTGTTGTTGTAGTTTTTGTTTGTTTTTGTTGTTCCTCTTGTAATTTCCAAGGTCAATTTTAAGAGAAGGAAATACAAAGATGCTTTTCTCCCAGATGCTCTTTTCAAGGCAAGTTTTTAAAACTACAGAGCCTTTTTTCAGTGACTTCAGCATACAAGATGCAAATATTTACAGTTAATTAAAGCCTCAAAGAGGATCAGTTCAGACTTGAGCACATTTGGAGCCAAGAGATTTTGTACACATATTCATGTCTCTGAACAGCATCCTCTTTATAGAACAAAATCAGAGTGTACCCAAGACTATTCAGATATTCATAGACTGTTATTATGTAACTATCACAGCACATTTATTTCTAAACTCACACTTGCATTACTTATTTAAAATGACCAACTAATTAGATTCTGAGAAAAGTCATTCTACACAGCCTGTGACATGATTTCATTCTTGCAGAACTCTCAGAACTGTCATTTTACTGCTTAATTTTTAAAGGTTTATACAACAGAAAACAATACACATACTTAAGATTTAATAGCCATATAAAACTTACTTTGTTTTGCATGTATTCTTGATATTCTAAGTTATATTTTTTTAAAAGATCTCTCTTCAATTCATCTGTCCTTGGAAATGCAACCTCCTTCAATTTCTTTGGGGTGGGGGAAAAAGACAGATAGGTTTATTTTTCACTTTTTAAAAGAACCACCTGGAAAACAAACTCGGCTATAATATAGACTTCAAAAATTACCAAAAAAAAAAAAAAAAAAAAAAAAAAAAAAAAAAAACCAAAAAAAAAAAAAAAAAAA
>WBNM01003951.1:0-24235 GCA_013399055.1 Ramphastos sulfuratus | reverse complement strand
AAAAACCAAACTACTTTTCTCCCAGGAAAGAAAGGAATATGCACTAAATCACCAGCTTCAGAAACTTCTATAGTATACTGATTTCAATAAAGCTATTATATTGTATTTTGTAGGTCAAAGATGTGACATGACTGCTACTTATCTCAAGGAAAAAGCAGTCCTTTTTCTAGCATTCAGCTACCTCAGTTTTGTTTAATAGGTATGTGATGATTAATATTTTTGCTGTAGATGTAATTTATTAAAAAAAAGCTAAGTCCAACTTTCAGTGTTTCAGGTAGGCCCACTACATTTTTCTCTGTGATGCCCTGGACAGGTGCTGAATATGCACATTTCTAAGTGGGGAAAAAAATATATTAAAATAATTTATTTGCAGAGATAGCTAAAGATATGGCACTCTTCTGATAGCCCTGGCAGACAAAAAGCTAAAAACAATGCCCAGTGTAATCTTCTGATGCAGAAGCAACTACAAAATAATTCAGAGGCTGTAAGCAAGGGAGGGAAAGAGACAACACGCTTAATCCTACCGAGCGCCACAGGAGGGAGCATAATGTTAGATGCCCTTTGTCAGCAGGAATGTTTTCCTAGATTGTAGAGCACTGTCAAATACTCTGCATGAAGTATTTTGGCTTTGAATATAACATTATTCAGCTTGACCAATAAAGAAAGCATGACAATATGGCAGCATGAAGCAAGAAACACTTATTCTAATAATTCTCACTGGGCAATAGCAGATGGTTTAAGCTCAATAGAAGTGCTGTACTTGAAAAAACTTTTTCACAAAAAATAAAGTAAAGCTATTTTGCATACAAATGGGGGGCAAAATAACTGACAAAAAAATGAAGTAAATACACATTTGATAATAAATAAAAAATAATTTAGCTGAGTAAACAAATACTGCACACCAGTAATGCCACTTATCTCTTTGTTTGCAAGAGCCAGTTCAGATCAGTATCCACTCACATAACTGGGACCTGAATCAAACTTCAAGTACTCTTAAATTACTGTATCTTTAATATGCAAGCATTCAGAAGCAGATGTACTTGGGCTTCAGTCTACTGTTTACTCAAGATAGAATTGTAGAATGGTCAGGACTGGAAGGGACCTCAAGGATCATCTAGTTCCAATCCCCCTGCCATGGGCAGGGACACCTTACACTAGATCAGGTTACTCAGAGCCCCAGTTGCTCAGAGCCCCATCCAGCCTGGCCTTAGTGACCTTCAGGGATGGGATTTCCACCATCTTCCTGGGCAACCTGTTCCTGTGCCTCACCACCCTCATGGTGAAGAACTTCCTAACATCTGATCTGAATCTACCCACTTCTAGTTTTGCTCCATTCCCCCCAGTCCTATCACTACCTGACACTCTAGAAATTCCCTCCCCAGCTTTCTTGTATCCTCCTTCAGATATTGGGAGGCCACAATAAGGTCTCCTTAAAGCCTTCTCTACTCCAGACTGAACAACCCCAGCTCTCTCAGTCCATCTTCATAGGAGAGGTGCTCCAGCCTGATCATCCTTGTGGCCCTTCTCTGGACATGTTCAAGCATCCAGAGATCCAGAGTCACTGTTGTTTACATTTTAAAACAATCATCTAATTTCTACCAATGATCACGCAATTGAGCAAAAAAAACCCCATGAATGACTTATGGAGAAAGGTTATCAGAAATTCAAGCAATGGTAGCTGCTGTGGGCTATGTGTGCACTCGGGGGTTAAATAAAAACAACTGCTGGGAAAGAATGGACAGATTCTGAGAAAAACACTTTTTAAGGGCCAGGAAACCATCATCCTACCTTAATAATAACTTGTTTCTCTGGTACTGCACATTGGTGATAGTCTCGATGATTGGGCAGCTTTTCTACAAACAACCTAGAAAATTAAACATGTGTGTGTTCACCTCTGGAGCCAGTGATATCTACAGTAGCTTTTATGTTGCAGAAAAATCAGTTGCAGATAACTGTAAAACACTGAATTCCAGATGACTTGGAGCAGGTTTCTACACATTTGTTTAAACTAATGCTTAAATTCGTGTATAGACTTGCACAGGGCACATAGGGTAATAACAGATCATTTTCTACCTCTGAATATGTTTTGGTTTTTATTAGTAGTGGGTTGGGTTAAAAAAAAAAAAAAAAAGGAGTATCTAGGAGCAGTAAGTGGTTAGGGTAGCACTCTCTACCCTACCCAGTGCTAATAAAATACTGCTTCTACTGCCTGTATCCATCCATGGATGAAATGCTGAATCTGAATGCTGCCCATAATACAGCACTGACTACCATTAAAGCAGTTATTTTCACTAGATCAAGCTGCAGAGCTAACTGCAGCATTATTAATGTACCCAGACATCTAAATTACAGTGACACTCAGCTGCTGTCATTCTCTCAGCAATTTGTACAATGTTCACTTCCAGACCTTCTTTTTCTAAAGATACATACATTTAAAATTAAGTAAAATAAGGAAGATTTGGTCTAATTTTTAGAGTACAGGGAAAATAAGAGAGGAGGAAGGAGGTCTCCTATTATAAAAATTGTAAAACATACATATGAAAAAAACCAAACCGCAAAACCAACCCTTTCAGAATTAAGAAAACAATCAATCCTGCAACAAGACTAGGTACTTTAAAAGTTTAAATCTGTCACTGGTATATTTTTTCAGCTGGCTCTTTTGAGAGCTGTAAGGAAAGCTGCCCAGATTTGGGGGTTTTGAGTGGGGAGATTAATCATACAATGAATATAGACTGTAGATTTTGCATTTACTCCTCTAAGAATCAGTAACTTGCACTTACTTGCTTTGAGAAGGAAAATTTTAAGAGGCAAAAGATAGTAGAAGCTCACAGGTCATAAATAATAAAAGGCTCAGAAGTTTTATCTAAGCATTGCTTTTTAAACCACGTGCTGTATTTAACTTAACAGATAGATGCAGAATGATCTGTGTAAAACAGTGCTTATAGTATAGCTTGGCACAGAAAAATAAACCTCTGTATAGTAAGTTAGTTCACACCTGTCAGTTAACAGATGGATAGGACTACCATACTAAACAGTTGAGATGAAACTACGAAAGGCTGTGGTTAGAACAAAGATCTCCATAGAACAAAGCTATTCTGCAAGAACATGCCAAACATTTTTCTCCTAATCTATTCACTGCAAGTCTTTGCCTCAGTTTACTCAGAATTATAAGCTGTAATAACCACAAATGGTTTCTTACGTTATGAACTTATTATAAAATACAAAAGCGTTCTCCAGGTTTCCCTCCTCCATATACACTGATGCCATTCGCTCCATTTCTATTCCAGATCTGAAATAGCGACGTGGAGTGATATCTTCATTGACTGTGATACTGCTGCCCAGTTTGCTTAAGGCACGTACTCTCTCTTCTGGGGTCACAGAGATGTCTGTATGGTCAGGAATAGCTACTAGCTTTCTCTATAAAAGAACAGAAAGATTAGCAAAGAAAACCATGTATTACATTTACATTTCAGTAGAACATCTAGTTCCAGAAACTCATCTTTTTTGTCAGAATTGCACTGGTTTGCCCACTGCTAGCCACAGTTGAAACATGTTTCTCAATTGTAAATAAACTGGTTGTAATTACAAATAAAAAAAAAACAATCTTAACCCCTCCCCCAAACTTCAAACTACAAAAATCAAGATAAAGTTAGGTAAACATCTGTTGAAATGATGAAAAGAAACACAAAGTTTTTCCTATTTAGAATCATCCACACATGAAATTCTATAAAGTTCTCCTTAAATTTATTGAAATAATTTGATGGTGGGCCTGAGTACTCAGACTTCTATTACATTATGAGGTATGACTGCTGGGTATAGTTCAATTAACGAAGAGCAATAGACCTGCTGGTCAGTCAACAGTTGACTGCAAATGAACATTCGCAGTTTTGAACAAGGCAGCTGAAGCCCAAGAATCTAGAACTGACTGTACTGAAGAAGCAGTGTAGCTGCTTATTATAGTCATTACCTTCCTGTTAAGTTGCTAAACAATTAGCTATCTCAAGTTGCTTCCTCTGATGAAAATTCTTACTCATTATTCTTATTCAAGATGTTCAGTTCAACTTGTTAAAAACCTGATCACTGAAACAAGCTAAAACCCCATAAACCACATATGTACAAATAAAATAAATTCCAACAAATTAATCAGGCAGAACGTGAGAGGAACCAGCAGCATGCAGAGGAAGACCCTTGTAGCAGACAACCAAAACTGCTGTAGACCTTTCTTGAATTGTTCGCTATCTGAATGAGAGAGTGCTCAGCCAGTAAAGCATTTCTTTCTCAGACATACCAAAGAGCTGACAGTGAATGGTTGTTCCATGTTGTTGTCTGTCTGCAAACCAAGAAGATCACTCTTTTCCTCCAAAGTCTCCATTGGGCTGCACAGTGCCGTATCAATCCAGTGCTCACTATTCGCAGGAAGGTGTCTCAGGGCTTATTAGCCCAAGGGAAACTTGAACATAGATACGTTGACTGTGGTCATGTGCTGGAAAATGTGTGACAAGTCATTCAGATTAGAAATACATTCAAATGTCACGTAAATTCATGTGCCTGCACCCACTTTGGTATCTCAGTACTTATTTATTTAATAATCTAAAATTCACCAGGCATCCAGAATTTAAAAGGGATATGCATGGAGGTTGACACAACAGTTGTGGATTAGCCGACCTGTTCTAATGTTATTGCAGTGAATTAGAACAGAATAAAACAAATTATTTTTACTAGAACTTCAAACACCCAAACTCAAGCAACCAAAGGTCAAAGACTAATCACAGGATCATTGTTTCCTTGAGCATATGTTTTGACAAACAGATTTATAAACAGTGTGAATCTGGCATATTTTTTCCTGCTAAAAATAAAACTTAGCACACAAACTCATACTACTAATTTAAAGCAGAGAAAATATTTCTAGCACGTGTTCCACCTGCACAACCTGCTCATTTCTACAACAGCCAAAATACAAGAAACTCAATGAATCATCTGATAGTGATTGCTTCTTGCACAGCTCTGAAAAAGACAAATATTTAGACATGCTGTGGCCATCAGTGAAAGAACCCAAACCAACCCCTGAAAGGGAAATTAATTATTTAAATTGCACTGGAAGAAGCCTCTAATGTGGTTTTTCACTTCTGTGCACTCAGTCTAAACAGATTTAATCCTGAATGTCAAAGGTGCTTCATATATTGCAATAAATATGCTTTACACTTTTGTAAAAGCATAAAGAGTGGATTCAGCAAAGACATTTTCTTAGCACATCTCTCTCTAGAGGTATGAGGACTCTGGGTTGGAGAAAAAACAGCCCTAATGCATTTTTAGCTGGCTGCATTTCTCAAGTATTGATTTCTGTATTTCATTCTTCCTCATGTTTTCCTAAACCAAACAGTATCTGTTAGATCTGTCTTTAATTTTAACCATTAGTGTAAGTATTACAGGAACTACTAAATTAATTTAAGCAATATACTTTCTTTAAAATAATCAGAATCATCTTATTTCACTTGTAAAAGCCCTTGCTGGTATACTGATTCCAGCTTATTAAATCAATCTTGCTCCACTTTGATGTACAACCTCCCAGTTTCGACAATATATTCTTGCTGGACTTTATACCCATGTTTTCAATTTTCAAGATTTTTATTCAAATCATCAGGTACGCCACAGGTCTGAGAATTCAATTTAAAAAAAAAAACAACAACTTTTTTATTTTAAAATTAAGCTATTCAAAATGCTTGCACAATTTGCCAGGGGAATGGGGGGGGGTGGGGAGTGGGAGGGTGAGGGGGGTAAACCCATCAACATTGTGGTTGCAGCACTACTGGAAACAGTTCTCTAAACGATTTGATTTTACATACATAGAGATCAGCTTGGCAGCACAGTCTATTCACTGCTTATTTACTATAGACTATAGACAGGCCCCATTGAGACTACAGTAATTAAATATTTTTCCTTTAGCACTGCCTAAGAAACACACTGCCTTATGGCTAGTACCACCCAAAACCCTTCTTCAGCTGGACCAGTGTAGATGCAGTAGACTGTGAAATGTTAGAGCTAAAAGCTTGGCCAGCACAGAGTTCATTTTAGTCTTCTGCCCTTGCAGCTCAGATTTTAAGTTGGAAAAAACCTCAGGGATAAAAATAAAAAAATATCTGAGCGCTAAAATGTATATGTTTTTATACCATTTATTCATTCATCTATCACTTGTGGATTCATTTATTTTTTCCTCTTTCTTTCCCCTAGAAGCAACTGGCTGATTGATGATAGCTGAACAGAAGGCTGGTTTTAATCTAAAGTATGCATCCAAGCATGACAAATTGCAAAATATTCTAGTCATTCCATTCACCAAAAAAATTAAATTGTTCAAAAGTAAAGGGTGCAGAAATGTCTGTCTGATTTTCTACTTCAATTAGCAGCTTTTGAGCAAGACAACTGCTCTTCAAGCATTTTCTCCTTACAAACTTACTTTAAAATCTAGTGAGGAAATCAACACTTAAGACAACACTCTTGAATGTCCTCCCTGTGGAGGACATGGATCTTATGTTAATTTCAACTATTATCATACTGTGATTACTTTTCAGCCTAACTGGCAGGCAAGTGGAAAAATGGTAGTGCAGTAAGCTGGAAACCAAAAAATGCACTAGTTGACATTTTGTTTGTTTTCTGAAGGGCCAGTATTCACAAAGAGGTCTCGGTTAAAGAAGTTTATGGTATGCCCAAGTAAAAATCTCTTTAGAACTGACACTGGAAGACATCAAACACTTCTGATCTTGGTTGCTTCTAAGAATAGGAATATTTTACTTTTAAATTATTTGAGTGATTTAATTTTTTTTTTTTAACCTAAAGGAGCATTAAAAATAAGGAGGAAGAAAACCCAGAAGTGTAATGCTAGGTATTTTAAAGAAGAGCCATCTGGTGAGAGCAGAAACTCACACTTCCTCAAAATTGTCAGAACTTTGAAAGGATAAAGAAGCTCTGCAGAGACCACAAGTCAAGCCACAGAGCAAAAGCTTAGCAAAAGAACTACTGCAAATAAAAGAGGAAACTGAGTTTTTTAATTTGACTTAAACAGCACATTAAAAACAGACACTGTAAAGACTGGGATGAATTTGTATTACTTTTACAAAAATGTCAAAAAATACTCAAATATATTGGCTACTACAGGTGGCATAATAATAATAACAAGAACAACAATAAGAATGTGGACTGCCTTATGGTTGCACTTCAACATATTATCCTTAACATATGGACACACTGGCCAGAAGTATAAATGATTAAAATACAGAAAGCTAAGCTTCACTAAAAATGCCACCACAGGCATGTCTGCTAGTTCTCTGGAATGCCTCTGTGCATTAATGCTCCTCATGGTTCAGCTTCACAATCACCTTCAGGTGGTTGAAGGCCATGATACTGCCAAAGAGCTACCCCAACCATACTTCTTTGTACTTACACTTCGTTGACACCAGTGACTTCAAGGCAAGTTAAAATCAAATGATGTTTTAAAATTATTTACTTCATTCTCAAATTCAGAATGCAAGAGAGGAGGCAGAAACATGAAGCCAGCAAAACAGACATATTCACAGTGCTGTCCCAGATTGATAGGAGCTGGCTTTGAAAATGCACCCTAAGAGCTTGTACAGTGCCTATAAGAATGGCTCAGTCTTAACAAGTGAGTCTTTGTCTTCTGGAAATACATTCATATTTCACTCTGCAAGAGCAAAGAGAAATTCCCTCTGTGTAGCTGTAACTAATTGTATTCAAATATATGAAATAGTTATGTGAATATAGTGAACTATGTCCAACAACCACCACAGGGGTAAGTAGCACTGCTAGCCTGGAGCTGTCTTACTTAGGCTATTAAGAGTGCAAAGTGCTCCAAACTCTGAGAATAAAAAGGTATTTTTCTGCTTTACAATTTCAGGCACTCTAACTAGCTTAGATGGACTTTGATAACAGTTGAGTAAGGAGAAATTTCTGGACATTTAGCATGTAAATCAAGCTATTTCTAATAAATGTTTTGAAAGTCATTATCAGAATATAAGAATTCAACAACCATTCAACAGTTAAGAAGCTATTCTTGATTAACTTGATAATGGCATACCTCAACAAATCACATTTCATCCTCCAAAACCACTTGTTTTCCTATATGATCCAGCTTAATATACTATGCATTAATCCTTTGTAAAATTCAGCTTTATTAAACCAAAGGCTTTCAGTCACAGGAAACAGAGCAGAGTGAGAAAAATCAGCATTTCAAATGGCATTAAAATTCATTCTTTCTGTTCAGGCTAACAAGCATGATACCAACTATTGGGGAACTGGAAAGCATAGAGAGCAATTTTATTTTAAAATTATATGCAAATAGTAGTACATGAAGATACAGTAAGTATATCAAGAAATATCAAACGCTCTCACCGTTTTCTGAGAGGTATAATGTCACAACTCATTGCAAATTCAACAATACCCTCAAAGTTCATTGCATGTTGGTGCATTTCAAACAATTGCCAGGACAGATGAATGTAGGCAAGCAAGAGGCCCTCTGCCTGTGCTCAAAGTTTGAGGAACATGACCCAGTCAAGTCTGCAAGCTACATAACTGTGCCTTGTGATAATGAAAGGTGGCACACATGGGTGCACAGCAAGGCTTATTAGCTCAAGTGCGGTGGGAACTATTCAAGTTGCAGTTTGTTTGCAGTGCCTTGTATGGAGCCAGCTCACAGTCTGGGCACAAAGAGATCATATCAGTCTTCATGCATTCCAACGATAGGCTTTGAAATGTCTGTATAGTGTGATTATGTCCTTCACCAATATAACCTGATTATGTGAATTAACTGTACTAGCAAAGACAAAGAAACCAAGCAGGACCACACTTTGCCAAAGGATGTACACAGTGACTGGCAGTACCCCAACAGCAACTGCATGCTCAAACTTTCTGGAGAGGACACAAAGAGGAGCTCAAGGTACCTATACCTCCCAGAAACTAGCAGGCTGCTGAGCATGAGGCCTGAATTTCAACTCCTTATCATCTTAAGGCTGCTTTTTCCTCTTCAGAAGAAGATTTTTAAAGTCAATGACCTTTTTAGTTTCACAAACAAGCAACTGCCCGACTTCAGTATTAGTTTAATCATTAATTTCCACTTTGCAAGAAGGAACTTTGAAACATTATTATTAGTTACTCTGAGACATTCATTTCCCTGTTTTAACATATTTTTAAATTTCAAGGGAATTAGTCATAACAAGCTGACTTCACTACTGTTAGCAACATCTGTCAATATTTTGGCTACTGGTCTCAGGAAAATGTTGCACTAAAGAGATCATTGGCAAAATTTTCCAAAGCATTTCTTTCATTCAAAATTTAGGTTCTGTTGCAAATAGCAGGGACTTGGGGCACTAGCAGTGATTAATTCTTTGCATTTTTTAAAATAGTGGATTATGTTAGAGCTATTAATTTTTTTGCTTAATATTTTGGTGCAGCGTAAAACCCAAACATGGTTCCTATCAAAATAATTCACTTCATTTCATTGGGACCAAGACTTTTACACTATATATAGAAAGATTTGCTAATACAGAAGCTAAAATGTGGTACAGCTCCACTTCTTGCAACCTCCTGTTGAAAGCACCGTTCTGCACTCATCTCACAGTATGGGGAAAAAACTTACTTTAATACTGTCATGAGAATCACAAGATTCTGTTTTACTCTATTAAGAAGTGTGATGATGGCAGAATCCCAGAATAAAGATGTCTCAAACCAAAAAGGGGGTCAGTTCTCATTAAAATAGCTTAATTAGCAAGTGCATAAACCACCCTTTAATTGCACATAATGGAACTAAATCATCTCAGAAAACTTGAAATAGGGCACATCCAATGATTGATAGATGAAGATGGAGTGTTTCATGCCAGTGAGTTACCCATGATGCAGATACCTGTACTTCTGTGCTCTGAAGTGGATTTTCAAATGAGTTTAGTGAAAAATAGGTTAGAGATACAGGCACCTAAATCATTACGCTCTTTTTGAAACACCAGAGCACATATTGGCACAGCACATAACAATTTATACACACAGTTGGTTTTGATATAAAATGAGATAAAAACTAGTCTAAAGAGCAAACTCCCTTCTGTTGGTTCTCTCCAAAAAGAAACAGCACATTTGTCTGTCAACATGTTTTCTGAAACAACACTCAGCACTACAGCAAGTGATTCAGTTAGTATAGTAAGTAATCTCTTCTGGAAAAAAAAAAAAAACAACAAACCAAATCCAACACCAATCAACCAACCAAAACAAAAAACAATGAAGCACTGAATGTCATGACAAGATCGTTCTCTTGTGCAAAGGAAAAACCTCAATCAGCCAAAACCAACAGAATGGCATCTGAATGAAAAGAAGCACTGCAAGGAGCCCCTCACTGAGAACCCCATGTCTTTCAATCGAGAAGCTGCTCTTCCTAGTAGGAGCTGCTAAGGTTTGCTCTAGAAAAGCCTTTCTCAGTAACACACTACCCCTTAGCTCCATGGCTTCATTTAAACAGCATTGACAAGACCTCCTGCCAAGTTTCACTAGGTCCCTGAGGCAGCTGCTGAGCTATACAATCACCTTTCCAAGAAGTGGGTCAAGGTTATATCCTCTTTTTCACTAGCTGTGAAAGAACAGTTTTACCCACCTCTCATCACACTGCCTGGAGGCCTCTCAGCAGACTCTGTCAGTGTTGTAAGCACAAAACAATGGTAAGGAAAAAAATATTTATAAACACATAGTGACTGAGGCATATACAGGAACTAGGTGGACATCCTATGATCTGTGCAGCAATGTCACTGGAGAAGAAAGCAGAATAGGTAGAGACACTGAGTGGGCCTGGGGGCTCATTCCTCCACTGATCACCTGTGAAATCACTTAAGTGCTTATGGAACTGATAAAGCAACAATGGATCGACCACGTCACACCCTCTGCATTCTATACAATAGTAGGTATGAGGTATAAATATTGCCCCAGTTTTGCATCTCCAGTAGGGACAAGAATTTTGACACCAAACAGCAGGGACGGTTTCACCATTTTGTCTCCTACAGAAGAGATGCCTTTTGGGCAAGAACTGTGACTTCAGCTACATCGAAGTTGTTCCCCAGGAGATTTTATTCCTGTAATTATAATTGTATCTTAGAGCTATACAGCTAGTCTACAGTTTAGTGTACTTATCACCCTCAATTGTAAAGAATCTATGTATGCTGCATGTAAATAAGCTGTACTATTTGTGTACCCTACCGCTTCTTTTCAATGCAGCCAGACCTACAGCAAACAGGCTGTTCATACATCTGGTGTTGGGCCTATAGTCATGGTATTAAATATTAAACTGGCATATCCATTAAGAGACAAGTCCAGCTGCCCCTAGCCTCTCTAGTCTCTAAGGGCTGACTAGAATACAAGTGGATTCATCTCTTAGTAAGTTTATCCTTTGCTAAATGCAACAGTCAGTTGTTTGCAGACAGTAGTGTTCTGACCTGCTTTGAATACTCAGAGGGAGAAATCACATGCAGGTTCTCCTTGCACACATCTGCCAAATGCAGGTTTTGCCTATGTGGTTACATTGCTCAGTGCTGCATCTTACGTTACAAAACTGATCCTTCTTTTCATCTACAGAAAATGTATGTGACATAAGGGTCTCTTTTCCCCACGGTTAAAATAGTTAGAACAACTAAAGACTATTATTTTTTTTTCCTGCAAATATTTGGATGATTGCAGTTAGCTAATGCGTCTAGTTGAGTATCATTGACTGGCTCTTTTCTAGGAGTGGTTTTCCTTTTGGAACAGATATAAACACTACTGAATAAAGAAGCTACATCAATAACATTAGATAGCTACTGTGTTTGCTATGACTCTCATAAACCACCACAATATGCAGATAATAACGTACAACATAACACATGCAAAAAACTGTGTCTTACTCCCTACAGAGAATACAAATGTAGAACCTACAGGCGATGTGCACTGTGACCTTCACCTATGTTCTCATTCATTTTTATGCAGACTATTTTAAAGTCAAGATTTAGTATGCCCATGCTACTACAACATAACCCTATGCATTTGAGCTGTATTACATAGGTGATGTCTTGCTGACAGATTTATTATGTTCTGTCTACACAGGTATTAGCCACTTTAAAGAGCATGTGCTACAAAACAGATTGGAAACACCGAACATTGAAAACAGGCATCAGTGAACTGCTGGTGATTCTTTCTCTGGTGCTATCTTGTGTTGAAACAAAACACAATCCCTTCTCTCCTTTTTGGTGACACCATTCAGTTTTGCAGAGAAGTATTTTTAACATAATGGATAAAGTATCACCAATGTTAGAATGTCTTGGATTACAAGCAATAACCTTCTTAGGCAGTCACTGAAATACACTTATGCAACATTGAACAACATCTTTCCAGTGACCCACTAAAAGGATGTTCTAGACATGGTGCAGAAAAAGTGTCATTGTCTTTGTTTAGGAAGTCCACGACAATCTTCCATTGAAATGTGTCAGGACCTGTTAAGCCAAAATAGGGCAGAAATAAAAGTAGTATCTGTTGTTTTGTAACTTGTTCTTTAATGATTCAGCTGAAATACTGAAAAAAACCCAATATACCTGCTACACATAACATCACTGATAAGACTACCTTCCATCACAAGGACAAGAAGCTGCGTTGCTAAGGGAAACGAATGAGAGGCTAAAATCAGCACAGAGGTCTGCAACACTTAAGACTTCCAAGAAACAAAGAAAGTATGATTCCTTGCAAATCCTCAGGTTTCACAGATTTTTTTCTGCCTGTAGCCCTATTTCTATTAGGGATAAAGTCCCACCAGGATAGAAGGGTTAAGAACCTTCCTGTTCTCCCTGTAAAAGGTAATGATTTTTCTGACATTTGCTACTTAATTTCATAACCCTTTCAGACTCCACAACTGCTGAGAAGGACATTTGTTAACGGGGTGAACTAACTGGTTGCAAGAATCAATTTCTGCTCCCATCTGATAACAAATTCATTTTTTGTCTTAATTTTATGGTTCATAATCCAGGCGATGAAAAAACAGAGAATTAAATTTAATTGACATTTCTGGTACACAAATTCACAGTTCATCTGAAGTCTACTACATTGCCTGCAAGGAATGAAGCTTGCTTTGTGGTCTCAAATTTACAAAAAAAGAAACTGAAGTATCAGTTCTACTATTCTGACTATTTTGTACACTGATGTTTAAGTAAGCAAAGTGCAGGTAAACTACTGGCAGTGGTATCACTATAAATGCTATATTAATGACAGTATGGAGTGTGGTCAATCAGTACAATTAATTACCAGTTAATATGGCATGTTACTGCAGTATAATGCTTAAATTAAGATAATATAGTTAGTAAATTTAATAATGGAGTCTTTGACCTCTTGCCCTATCCTAGATGATTCAGAATGTCTCATGCTATGAGCAGATGGGAAAAAACCACAGGAATGGTTTGCTCTACAAGAAGAAATCAGCATGCCTTAGAAAGTTTTATTAATACAGTGAATTTCTCTTTTGTAAATTTGTTAAGATCAACAACGGCAAACGCACATTTTATAGCAGCACTGACTGTAATACAGTCAGCTTACAGGACTGCTTGAAAGTCACCTAAATTGTCCAGAACATCAAAGCTGAGCACAGTGATTTGTGGCTAACATTTTAAAACTTGTGGGCCAACAGCCTATTCACCCTGGTGAAGCTATGCACAGACTACCTTTGAGCCTATTTCCGAATTATTTGCTTTTCCCTTCAGGATGAGTCAGGAACAATCTGTGCAAACTATCCAAGCTCCTTTCCATATCAATGGAGAGAGACTGACATCTTGGAAGGCTTTCTGACAATAGTTAAGACATGCTAAACGAGGAAGAGACTTTCTACATCGATTATGTAGTGAGCACACAGCTCCTCTAATGCAATTTCATATGCTGTGTGCTGAACTGTGAGTTATCTACAGCTGCCAGTAGGAAGTGGTAGGCAACGGGTTGTGTCTGAGCAGATGCCTGACTCACAGTATTACCATAAGGTATCATCATCCGTGTAAGACTGAAAATGCTGTGCTTTTTAAAAAGGGATGCCTATGCCACAACAGTACTAAGCCACTACACAGAGATCATTCATCAACTGCACAAGTAAGATTGTGTTTTCATGGACTGATATTTCTATTTATAATGGAAACTATGACCAGAAAATATGTTTTCCAGCATGGCAATCTAAACGTTAGTGCTTTATTAAAATTATATAAAGACTTTCACTACATGGCAAACTGAATTTCAGAACACTGAAACTGAAACTGTAACCTTTGATACAGAAGTAAAATCTCAGGAGTGAAGAAAAAACCCCCAAAATATCCCACTCTTCATACAATTCCAGCACACAGAGACCAAATATTTATGTTTTATACAGCATTTGCTTAATGTCTTCATGCATGTCACCTTGCCACTGTCTCAGAAGTTGCTAATTTCATGACACCCCTCACCTTGAGCTATAGTCTTCCTCAGCTTTGGTGATTTAACTTCCAGGAAATGCTTTAAGGCCTGACCTTGAGCGTACTTTACGCATGTAACAAAAAACACACAAGAAATGCCTTCTCAGTATGCTCACAGCAGTATCAACAAAACAGATTACTGCAGAACTGACCAAGACTCTGAATCCTACTTTTAAATATATATTACAAAATAACTCCCACATACTTAGAAACATTAAAAAACCTATTAAAAAAAAAGTTAACGATGAAATTTGTATCTACAGTTATATAGGATTTGGGAGGAACATTTCCTGCACTCTTCTGTGATCTTGTCACAGTACTTGGTTTAGTTATTTATCCCCTTAGACCCTAGACACACAATATAACAAGCAGAAATGCATTCAGCAAGTCAGAAAATCTAGCTGTCGCAGAGCAACACAACATATCGCTGGAGCAACACCCACAACAACAAACCTGGGCTCCATTTTCCTAGAAATATTTCATGAAATTCTGAGTCTGTATCCTTAGGACTTGATGGTCTAAGGCAATTTATCAAATATACAGTAACTATAGCTTTGGACAGTCAACCACTACAGATGCAAAAAGGAGAAAATCCACTTGAATTAAGGCAGAACTGTCTTAAAGCTGGTCTTTGCCTGAGGAATGAACTTCCTGGGAACTACAGTTCATCCAAGACCTCATGATCTCATCGCTTTCCATTCTTAGCAAAAGGTGTTTTTTTGTTTTTTCCTTCCCACTTCTCAGACAAGCATTCAGAACCATGTGCATATTAAATAAAAATAATTCCAAACCAAGAGGAATTCCTCTAGAAGACAGTTTTTGACACCTTCTAAAACAGGACAGTGCATCCTTGTGTGAGAGAAGTGAATTACGTTCCTTCGTGCACTTCAAGGGGACACCTTAGCCGTCAGAATGAGGTGGGTACAAAATGAGGTACATGAGCAGACATGGCTGAAGAGAGTTACAGACGCCCAGTGAAGGCCATTTCTTCTTTTTTAAGGATTTTTTTTCACTTTCCGTTCCAATGATAATCTTTCACATGTATATAATAGCGTCTGATTTCTCTCTGAAACACCGTAACGTTCTGAACTCTGCTCTCCACCATACTTCAATCACCTATTTTTGCAGACGCAGTGAAATCAGCAGCTTTACCCAGCCCAGGCTCGCTGCTCCCCGCCTCCCCGCGCACCAGAGGCAAGCCGATGCCCACGCTGCACCCACGCACCAAGAGCCGTTGCCTCTCTCCTCCTTGCACCAAGGCGCAGCCTGCCTGGGGCTGCTCATACGTCAAGTTCCGCCGTGCCTGGAAGAAGGCGATTTCCGACAGGCCTCCTGGGACCGCGGCACTTGACACCCGGGACGGGGACGGCCCGGACCCATCGCGCTCCCGGAACACTCGCCAGGGCAACGGAGGTGATGGAGCTCGTACCGGCCGCGGGTCCCACCGCTCCCTGGCCCCATAAAACGCAGCGCAGCGCAGCGCACGGCATAGCACAGTACAGTTCGGGCCCTTCTCCCTCTGCCCGCAGGGACCACTGGCGCAAAGCAACGGGATGGAGGCGTAGAGGCAGCGTCCCGCCAGCACCCTGCCCCATGCTCCCCAGACCGGAGGCGGCAACGACTGCTTACCAGATCTCGCATCCGTGTGAGCGGCCCAGCAGCCAGTGCTCCCGGAGACAAAGCGAGAGACGTCCGCCCTGCCGCGGGGACAGGAGAGCCAGGAGCGATGGGGGCGGCCCGGGCCCTCCACCGCCCAGCCTCGCCCCGCCGAGATTCGGTGCTCCGGGCGCCCCGCGCAGGAGCGCGGGCGGGGCAAGTGGCAGGTGCCGGCGGCACCGCGGTGAGGTGAGGCGCGGCGGCGAGCCGAGCGCCTTACGCCGCCGCAGCCGGCCCAGGTTACGGTGCGGGGCGAAGGGAGGAGCCTACGCACGCCGGGGAGAGCGGCGTGGCCGCGGCCCTGGCCCCAGCCCTCTCTGCGTGCGCCGTGGGGTCCGCCGCTGTTGCAGCCGAACGGCCGCAGGCGCCGCCGCGCGCTCGGGGCCGCCGCTGCAACCCAAGGGCTGCCTGGGAGCAGTAGAGGAGGCGGTGGTGTGACCGCCTGGGCGAGGGCGGCGAGGGTCTCTCCGTTGTGCCCGCTCTCCTCCGGCGTGTGCCCTCCTCGTGTGCCGCGTTCCGGGTGCCAGTCTGGCCATCGCTTAGGGCCATACCTGCTTGGGTAGCGGCGGGCAAGCACGCCTCAACTCGGTGCGGCTAACTGAAGGGAAACACAGCGCTGTCGCTGGGGAAGGTGTCAGTGGATAAGGGGGAAGGCTTAAAATGAATGCGCGATGATCAGTGTGGGGCTGTGGTACCTGGGAAGAGGGACTGCTGGAAAGGAGGAGGCTTTCTCCCTTGAGGCATAGGACGTAGGGGGTTGCGGTGGGAAGAGAGGCTGCTGGCCGGCACGGTGTTCCAAGGAAGCTGTGCTGTGCAGCGCTGCTGTGCGCCGGTCCAGATCTCTCTTGGGAATGTCTAGCCAACACAGCAGTTGCTCCGTTATGGGTTTGAATGACCTTCGTGGTGGCCTGACACAGATCTAGATATGGTCCAAGATACATTTATTTAGCTCAGCTGCACCCCCGGGCATGGAAAGGGCCATTCTCCCAGTGTGTGCCGTTGAGGCAGGTTAGCAACCCAGACTTGAAGTACTACTCTTGGTGCTGGTGGCAGTAGTGTGGAGCAGCAGGTTCTGGTCTTGTCTTTAAGATCACGAGGGACTGATAGGGCAAGTGGGAAAAAAAAAGTATTTCTTCAAACATGTACTGTATTATCTTGGAGTCACTGAGTTTGTCTGAAAATGTTATAAAATACAGGCTCTTGTGTATGCCATGGAGGGTTTTCTCTGTGCCCAGGAGGATGTAGAGTTAATCCCATCCTGAAGCAGAGGTGCAAGGATCTCTTGTAGTGCCGCAAGGCTGTTATCTGAGTAGCTAACAATTTGCCAAGGGGAAGTGAAGGGAGTGGGTATTCCTGTTGCCCAGGACTGCATTCCCAATGGATGTCAATAAGAAGATAATATTTGGTTGCAGGAAGCTGGCAAGTGGAGAGCCTACTTGATGTTCATTTTGGAAATTGTTGTCTTCCATTAGACAAATTGGCAATAATTTGTAAGACTCTGTTCAGAGGTGAGCATTAGGCTGATTGAGGAATGGAAGACACTACATATTGTATAGTTTTGCAAGCAGTGTTGGTCAATGACTTAAATACTTCCCAGCTTTTTCCCAACCTGAAATTGTTGGTCCTGCTCCCCTTCCCTTGAGATCTAGAGCTCATGTTTGTACTGAGTGTAATGTTTGCTATGCCTGTGCCAGCTCTGCCCTGCTACATTGTGGAGGTGGGCTGGATTTGTTCTGAGTTCTCTGGGGCAGTCAGGACACTGGTGTTTATAACTAATGTGATGTAAGTGAGAGTAGCCACTTCCCAATCTGTGTGTCTTGGACTGAAAAGCTCTCTGGAAGTTGGGACCAGTACCACAGGCTGCTAGAGAAGGTGTGTCATGTCATTAGCATGTGTTTTCTATACCTCATGAGACAAACATATTTTCTTTATATTTTGATACCAAGCTTCCACAAACAGAAACACCCACACTGCCTGAGCTACCTGTCTTGGCCTGTAATTATGAAGCCTTTAATGTGAACTTTCACCTTCTGGAATAATCTTGTCGGTGAGTGAGTAGGGCGCACTAGCACAGTGAACTGAGAAGCTAGAGTACTTGAAACAACTTCTTTACTGACAGTGCCAGGAATACTTCTTGAAATGGATGCTGTTGTCCTTTGTGTGCAGGCTGCTTCTATGTCTGCATCTCCTCAGTTGCCAGGTTATCAACATGAAGACCATTGTGCTCTTTGTAGTGAGGGGTTTAACAAGCCATTAATTAGTGTAAGGGAGTATCTTCATCTGTGAAACAATCAAAGGATTTCTCACTGATGTAATTTTTCTGATATTGGATATCTTGGCATTTGGCCACTAAAGCCCAGGTCTGCTTAGATGCCAGGATATTCATACAAGCAAAGGTATTTTGGGTCTGTCTAGCTTCTGTTGGTAATGTGAGGAAAACAGGCAAAACACTCTGTCAAGAGCATAGATTATTTAAATTAAACAAAGATCATAATACTTCAACAAAGAAATTAGTATCTCCTATTTTGTGGTTTTCTGGAAGTAATACCTCTGTCTCAGATGGAATATATGGTAGTGATCTACAAGGGAAGAGAAAAGGCAATCTTAGTTGTAGCAAAATCAGTCCTATAAAACCTAAAATATTCTAAAATAAGTGATCTCTGAAGCGTTCTATCTAATATATTTGTATTACTGGCAGTCACCTGCATGTAACTCCACTTTGCCAGAGAGACTCCAGCTTTGCAAATCAATCAGCAATGACTTGCAAACTCCTATACCAATCTCTGTATTCTACTGGTAAAGAGAAATCTTTGTGAGTTTTACTAGGTGATTGAATCCCCTGTGTAAAGCTTTAAGGGTGTTTTGCTATTAGTTCAACAATTTTTCTATACGTTGTCTTGGCTGCATCAAGGCCCCAGACAAAATGAAGATGTCCCCATGCAGGAAAATGCTCATAGTAAATAAGATTAGTAATCCTGGGAAGTAGCTTTGCCATGTCTTTTGGATCTGCAAATTTGTCATCTCCAGCGCTCCAAACAGCAGTTGGTGTGCTTATCTTCTCTATCTTGTACTCAGGAGGAGTAGACTGTAAGAAAAGGAGGAGAGCTGAGTAAATGCTGTTGTCTCAGAAGTTTTCTTTAGAGGAAGGATTCTGTGCAAGCACCTCTGATTCCCCTCTGCACTCACTGCAGTAAACCAATAAGGATGAAGGTCACCCTCTTAGTGTCTATTTCCTTAACCCTGTTGATGAGATGGAAGGATCCATCCTGTTCCTGTGTCTTTTTATAATGCTAACCTGAGACTTGTCCTGCAAATTTGCACCCTCTTGTGCCCTTTGGAAGTGGCTGTATGGAAAGTGAAAGAGCAGTGTCTGTTTTTCTCAAGCAAGAACTGTGAAGTTGATGTTTAGGTGTGTCCCATTTTTGGCTTATCTAGGGTCCCCTTTGTGCTTTTATGGGGCATGGAGTGAGAGACTTCTAGTTACCTTGTTCCAAACTTCATTTGATACTCTCTCTAAATCACAGTGTTGCTACTGATGGAGTAATAGCCTATGAGCATACTTGCTTTGCCTATCATCACGGAGGAAATCCAAAGAAACATGGAAGAGCAGAATAAGGATCTTCTGAGACCAGAGCCAAATGTATGTCATTTGGATGGTTGTTTGTTTGCAAGGTGGTAAGAGACCATGTACAAGATGTGTTTAAATTGAGCTCTATTATCTAAGGCTGGTTCTGGCATTTCACTTGTTGACTGGTTGGGGTTTTTTTGGCAGTTCTCTAAACTTCAAAAATATTGAGAATAGCACATCGCTTATTCCCAAATTTAAACTTCAGTACTTAAAGACTGTATGTGTGAATGGAAATTGTCAGAGAAATCTATGGAATCTTTCTCCACCTGCGAGCTAATGTGCCATACATAAAACAACTACTGTGACTCAGAAAAGCTCACTGCAAGTCAAATGATCTGATTAAATGTCAAAAAAAAAAAAACCAAACAAAAAACCAGGGAAGTTAACAGTGTGTTGCAGGAGGAGTGCAGCATTTCAGAGAGTTGATTAGGCAGTAAGTAAAGCTCTTAGTGACTAAGTTTTGAATTTCTTTTTTTCCGTACAAGTTACATTAGTTCAGCACAGCAATCTCCACTGAGCTCTACTGAATCATCCCTTCTGTTTAATTTTTGTGGTAAGCAGCTTCTCAAAACCAGTGTATCCATTTCTAATTATTTTCTAGTGTTTAACTGCTAGCCAGATCTTGAGGATTTTTGAAGAATTTAAGAGCTTTATAATTATTCAGTCCTAACTGCAAGGAACTATGTACACCTTGTCTGTGAATGGAGATTACACGTATAAATATTGGATTAATTACTGAAACATTACCTCAGGCCATTCTCCTCCTCTTTAGCGCTCACATGTGCTAACATCTGAATTTTTTTATTCTTAGTTTTATTCTTAGGACCCCAAAATATGTTCTTCGGGAAAGCATATTGTTTTACCTGGTTGTATTTCTTCATGTTCTCCTTACAGCCGTAGTCGTAAGCTTGAAATTTGTCTGCATGTGCTATCTATTGATATTGTAACAAGGACAGATAAAATGAAAGTGTTAAGAGACAAAGTACATTGTAGGTGTTTTGCTTATGATTGAAGCCAAGGCTTAAACAGTGCACAGGCTTCCAAGGTTACTGAAGATGGATCATAGAGTGTGTGACTTTGTCATCTTTCCCCTTGCTCACATTCTCTCCTCATCCTCAGCCACCACCGTTGGTATGTTTTGGCATTAAAGTTTTGCTTGACTGTCTTAGTTTGCTGAAGTTGGGATCCCTTTTTATGACATGGAGGTGTCAGGGCTATTACTAGTCTAGTTATGTATTACTAGTCTAGTTATGTATTACTAGTCTAGTTATGTATGACATCGCAACTTCTGTGTGTTAGTTTTTTCTGCTTATATTAGTGGCAGCATTTCCAGAAATTACATACTTCTTTCAAGAGTTTGGCTACTGGAAGCAGTGTGTGATTAGCTTAACCCTATGATGTTGTCTTTTTTGAATGTGCTTTGTCTAAAAGGAAAAAGTAACAATAAAGAATTAATCTGTCTTCCCAAAAATGAGTGCATTGCTTTGTACAGACTTTAACTGAGGATATGCTAGATATCTGCTAGCTTGTCTCTGTTTTCTGGCTCTGTGTACTGGTGATCTGGATCCTGGGAATTTTAATCACAGCTGTGTAGAGGAGCATGTGTGTATTTAACAGAAGTGACCACAATTCCGTGCACATGCTGAGAGGTGCTCTCTTGCCCCAGTCTGATTTGAAGCATAGGTAAAACAAGCTTAGGTCAGACAGTGGCCTAAGATGCCAGCGAAAGAGGCAGTTCCCCACTTTGCCATTGTGCCAGCAGAAGCGTTTGTGTGGTTAACTGATTTGGGGAGATGATCCGGGCTGCAATTAACCTTCTGAGAGAAAAGCTTTAACCTGCATCATTTCTTGTCTCTCTCATCTCCTGGATGCTCAGGTTTCCACTATTCTGCTCCCTGCCAAATGCCTAGGTGCTGCTTGTGTTCCCTTTGGCAGCTTTCAAGGCAGATGTCTTAAAAAACAAAGGCTGGGAGCCATTAAAGCCCAACACCTAGAGAGGCCTGATGTGCCCTGGGGAAATCTTAGCGCCTGATACCAAAGGGGCAATTCAGTTAATGGTGTGGTGAGCCAGAGGAAGCAGTGCTCTCTCAGTGGCAGGTGCTCACAGCAGCCTGGGATAAGATGTGCTGGGCAATTTCCCAGATCTCCTGCCTCTGGACTTCCCTGTAGGCTGTTGGTTGCATAAAAAGCAGCAGTAAATGCCATACATCAGTGGGTATTTGTACCTGATGCCAATGAATAATGTTCTGTACTGACGTTCCAGCTGGGCAGTGTCCCAGGTATATATCTATTCGACTCTGGAGAGAAAGCAGAAGTGTTATGACAGCAGTGATCCAGTGCTGTGACAGCATGAAGTTGTGAAGAACCTAAACAACATACTGCCATGCTAAAACTCCATTTTAATAGAATAGTTTTCAAATATCAGAAAGAAAGTTGAGGAAAGGACTTGAAAATATGTGATTTTACAGTAGGAATGAGTAGGTAGGATGTTACCCGTTTGGGAGAATCTTTCCTTGGTTAGTGCCTATTCACATGGAAAACATTTGGGCAGTGTGTCCATCCTTGTTTTTTTTTCCAGTTTCTTAAGTTTGATGCTTTTAAATAGTGCTGTGCTTAAGGAGTAGAGGAGGATTATTAATAGACTCTCTACTTGAGCATAATGAGGCTATGTGTGTGTAAGGGTTTTATAGGAACACTTAAATAGTCTGAGTGTAAGACATTGAAAACCACCGGAGAACAGATGTGAAAGGTCTGCAAGAAATAAAGGGCAGTAGCCAGAGTAAAGGAACAAGGTCCTGCTATTGAGAAAACATGAAGAAACATCCTGGAAGTTTGGACTGGAAATATTCTGATATGTAGTGAATAAAAAGAAACAATCTCTCATGTTCAGATGATCCATATGGCTTCCTGTTTAGGAAGGAAAATATGAACTGTGCAACAGAAAAAAGGACCTTTATCTATCTGTCCGTTTAAAAAAATTGTTGGTATCTGTCCAACTTTTCTTTGGCTTAGCTCCAGAAGAAGGGACACTGACAGACATCATTGCAAGATGGGACCATTTTGAATTCAGCCTTTCTTCCTTCTGTGATTTGAATGTGTCAAGTGTCACATCTCAGCATTAGCTGAGGTCCTAGTTTGTGTTACTTGAAAACCCCAACACATTTCTCTGTGTCCTTGCAACTGTATGTAGACAAAATGAAGAAATTTGATATTAAGGAGTTCTTGAATGTGCTTACCGTGTTCAGAGTTTGTACCCTGTCCCCACTTATGATGTTGAAGATACTGGCACAAAGTTTTCCCAGAGATCTGCATACCCGTGTTAGGGGCCCTTTCATCAGTTCATTCTGTGGAAGAACTCCTTTACAGCCAAGTAGTAACTGAATGGAGAAAAAGTACAAAATTTGGGGATTTTCCCTTGTTGCAGGATTATTTCATGCAGAAAACTGTCACTGTCTCTTAAGTAAGTCTTGCTTCTTAAAGTAAGTTACCTGCCCCCTCCCCCCACCAATGAATTCACCCAGACTAGACTCAGACGGCTGGAAGTTAAGGAATGAAGCTATATTTACAGCTTAGTACAATTATACTAGCAGATATTTACAATATATTACAACTATTTACAGCTATATACAGAAATATACAAGTTAAAAGTAATACAGAAACACAGTACCCCTCCCAGAAATCAGAGTCCCCAGGAGGGGCTCCCAACCACCCTTCCACCTTCTTTCTACCCCTCTACCTTATCCCAGAGTCTGCCTTACGTGCAAGGTGAGTTTGGAGGATGGCAAGGGGGGGTAGAAGCAGAATAATTAGTTGGGTTACACAGATTCAAGCAGAACAGCAGAAGCCCAGGGAGAAAACACAGACACCAACTCCAGCAAGAGACACTGTCTTATTTATGTTTGTGTCCTTGCTTTTATACATCTCAGCAAACCTATGAGTGAAATAGACATCACCATTCTTTTCTTTTCACAGCCTATAATCTAATTTTTCTCATTAAAATATTCCAATTAGCCTCAAACCAGCATAGGAAGATCACTGAAACCTCTTGCCACCCCAGTACCCTTTAGAGTGTGTTCTTTTCAAATGTGAATACGTTAAATGCAATTTGGTTAAATTGGATTATCATTTCAACCTGCAAGTTGCCTCTCCTTTTCCTCCTCTCCCTCCGTTGCTTGAGAGGTGTAATTGGGTAATAGAGCAACTGCTGTAGATCAGCCCCTGATTCAGGCTAAACCTAGACAAAGGCTAATAGAATTAATATGTGAAATATCTCATTTGTAGTTTTCTACTACTTCTTAAGGCTAGATGTAGTAGACTATGCTAGATTCCTTTTATTCTGATATTTGTGAACTTGACTCAAAAATATATCTTTTAAACAAATTTATGGTGAAAATATGCCTGTTATCTTAAAGAAGTTGCAAAAGAGATACTGCATCAAGCCTTGGAGAGTCATAGAATCATA
>WBNM01003948.1:2490-18927 GCA_013399055.1 Ramphastos sulfuratus | reverse complement strand
CCTGACCAGTGCTGAGTACAAGATGCTACAGCACAAATTAAAGAAAGATGAAACTGGATATATAAACAAGAAAATCCATTTTGCCTCATTTCCACAAAGAGTAAATAAACTGAGCCTCAGAATCAGACAAGGACATGCCTCATGGTTAAAGCTCTACATATCCTGAGAATTAGCTCAAAAATAGCTACTCTGCCTAAACTATAAAATAGGAGGCATTATGGAAAGAATGAGTGACCCTCAAACTTTAGTTTAACTCCTCAAATTGGAGAAGCAAAACAATTTGCTTTGCAGAACTCGCACAATGAAATGCTATTTGCAGAGGGCTAAAAGCGTTCATAC
Organism: Ramphastos sulfuratus; assembly: GCA_013399055.1. Lineage (NCBI taxonomy): Eukaryota > Metazoa > Chordata > Aves > Piciformes > Ramphastidae > Ramphastos > Ramphastos sulfuratus. Next base: position 18,588 of record WBNM01003948.1, on the reverse strand, counting down.
AATATTGTATGGTATTTAGATTATTTATTATATCAAGAGGCCAAAAAAAAAATTAAACATCTTGAAAAGCAGATCCACTTGTCCTGAAAAGAAAGTTCCTGAAGAACAATAAAAGTGACTGTAAATTGAACTTAATCAAAAAACAGTGAAATTGCTCTAGTACCAAAGTTTAAATGGGAAAACATAGGCAAGGTGCTGTGGGTATTTCTTGTCAATCAAAAGGGTGAACTTTTGTGAGTTCTTTGCTCAGTATTTCTGCACAGCAAGGACTAGAAGCACCAGAACATTGGTTTCATGTAACATTGCAATGACAGGACAAGGGGCAATGGGTTTAAACCCATCCAGAGGGGAGATTGAAACTGGATGTTAGGAAGAAGTTCTTTGCAGTGAAGGTGGTGAGACACTGGCACAGGTTGCCCAGGGAGGTTGTGGAGCACAGAATCACCCAAAGATCACATTGGGTGATTCTGTGCTCCACAACCTCCCTGGAAGTGTTCAAGGTCAGGTTGGAGGAGGCCTTGAGTGACCTGTACTAGTGAGAGGTGTCCCTGCATATGGCAGGGGGGTTGGAACTGGATGATCTTTGAGGTCCCTTCCAATCTTACCATTCTGTGATTCTATAGGGTCTATGAAGGACTGTTAAAATTCCTAGTTATGACTGTTGTGGTAGGCCTAAATAGGCCAGAACATGTCCTGGCTTGCCCAGCCATGTTTTTCTGCTCTCCCTCCTTCTGCTGATGGGAGAAGCAACGGCAGGAAGGAGGACAAAGAACCTGGAGCCACTGAGTCTAGAGACCTTGCCTTGCCCAGACTTGTTTTGCTCCTGTTTACATCCTGTGGTGAACAAGGTACATACACTTGGCTTGTGCCTGCCTCATGCAAGGCCTATGTTCTTCCCAAACTGGGGTAAAGCAAGCCTATGGCTTCACCTAATATGGTCAAACTTGGCTAACTGCCATTCTGATTGGCTATTCTGTGTCCAAAGGCACATTAGTCTTGGGTTGTATTGATAAAAGAGATGAGCAGTTGACACAGCCTGCTGCTGCTGCCTGCTCCCATTGCTCTCTGCTTCTGCCTTATTGCATCCTGCCTACACCTGCCAAGACGAAAAGCCCTGGAAGGGGGACACAGATTGTCCAGAAGGGCCACAATGAGGTTGGAGATCATCTGCCTCCTTTCCCCAGCGTCCTGTGAAGCCTGGGAAGAATCAGAAGCCTCAGCAGCTGAGAAGGCATCGACAGAACTCCCTGAAAGTGCTTGAGTGCTGTCTGAAGCTGTAGCCAGCCCTGTGACTCGGAGGTTAATTTTTGTGAGTAAATATTTCAAAGCCTCTTTAAGAAATTCTGTAACTAGATTCTGTTGCGCCTTAGTAGCAGAAAGGAGCCTCTCAAGTCCCCTTGAGAGATGGGCAAGATGTGTAATTGAAACTAAGAACCTCTTTCCAGTTTTAATGTTGGTATTTGCTAGATATTTCTTAAAGTGGTCCAGTTTTGCCTGTTCCCCGTGTGTGTAAGTATCCAAACCCTGTGTTTCAAACATTGTAAATAAGTTTTCTGACAAGATTTAATGTTGATAAACAATTTTCATAGTTATTAACAATCTTCACCTGGATAGCACAATTAATACAGATTATTAATTTTGCATCATTCATAACAATGACTCGTGGTTCCTACCAACAGAGATAAATATGTTGAAGAAATTCAGAACTCAATAAAATAAAGTCAGTATTGAAGAATCCAGAAGCAGTAAAGTCTGTAGGAAGAAGAAAACTCCAATCAGGGATATTTTCAACTTATAGATTCAGAAAGGAGCTAAAAGTGGTGGAGGATGTGGGAGGGCAAGGTGGACTCAACGTATGAAAAGGTTCTTTCAGCAAAATTTTCATATTCAAAGCTTGTTGTGATGTTTTTGCACTATGTTCAAAACATCTTAAGACCTGACCAATCTCACTGTTAGACCAATCTCAGCTTGGAAGTATAATTCTTTGTATAGGACTGGAAAAGACCAAACTCAGCTTGGAAGTACAATTCTTTGTATAGGACTGGAAAAGACCAAACTCAGCTTGGAAGTACAATTCTTTGTATAGGACTGGAAAAGACTAATCTCAGCTCAGAAGTATAATTCTTTGTATAGGACTGGAAAAGACCAATCTCAGCTTGGAAGTATAATTCTTTGTATGGGACTGGAAAAGACCAAACTCAGCTTGGAAGTATAATTCTTTGTATAGGACTGGAAAAAACCAAACTCAGGTTGGAAGTACAATTCTTTGTATAGGACTGGAAAAGACCAATCTTAGCTTGGAAGTATAATTCTTTGTATAGGACTGGAAAAAACCAATCTTAGCTCAGAAGTATAATTCTTTGTATAGTACTAGAAAAGGCACTTTCACAGAAGGCAACCCCTCTAGAAGCTATGGGTGAGCTCCATTCCACATTGCCATCTTTTCATGCCAATTGCCTGATATGCAAACAAAACTGATACCATAGATGTGAATATATAGCCCCAAAGTACTGACATGGTTTCATTCATTTATTGTGATTGAAATGGATGCAGAAAATGGGGGAGCTCAGTGTCCAGAGCCCACCAGTTCTTGGAGGGATAGATTCTTCTTTGAAAATTCATTGGAAAAAAAAAAAATCTAAGCTGCTGCCAAAGAATCCTAAAAACCTGCCAAGAAAAAGACTGAAATTCCAGTGCAATAGAAGGTTGGAGAGAAAGCTCACTTTGCATGTATTTCCTCCTCCATGGGTACATCTGACTGACATGGGGAGAAGGCAGTACTTTGTTAAGATTTTTTGATGCAAGATGCAGTATGAAATCAGTGATGAAAGACTGTAGTTTATTATTAAATGCTTTATATTAAAAAAAAAAATCTCCTGTGTCAGGTGGCATGACAGCCTTTCAGGATAGCTTTGAACCTTTAGGCTACCATTTCATACTTCTGAACATGTTTCTCAGTGGTTGTGGGGCTGTAGTCATTCTTGGTGGGACTTTATTAAAGTAGGACTCACCAATGCACCAACAGAGGAACCAAATGAGGTTCAATAAGGACAAGTGCAGAGTCCTGCATCTGGGGAGGAATAATAAACTGCACCAGCACAGGTTGGGAGGTGATCTGCTGGAGAGCAGCCCTGTGGAGATGGACCTGTGACTATAGGACAGCAATGTGCCCTTGTGGCCAAGGCCAATGGGATCCTGGGGTGTAGTAGGAAGAGTGTGTCCAGCAGATCAAGAGAGGTTCTCCTTCCCCCAACTCTGCCCTAGTGAGATCCCATCTTGAGTGCTGCTTTCAGGTTTGGGCTCCCCAGTTTAAGAGGGACAGGGATCTGCTAGAGAAGGTCCAGTGGAGGGCTGCGAGGATGATGAAGGGACTGGAGCACTGCCTGGTGAGGAGAGGCTGAGGGACCTGGGGCTGCTTAGTCTGGAGAAGAGAAGACTGAGAAGGGATTTAATCAATGTTTATAAATATCTGAGGGCTGGGAGTCAAGAGGAAGGGGACAGGCTCTGCTCACTTGCTCCCTGGGATAGGACAAGGAGCAATGGATGGAAGCTGCAGCACAGGAGGATCAAGCTCAACACAAGGGGGAACTTTACTGTAAGGGTCACAGAGCACTGGCACAGGCTGCCCAGAGAGGTTGTGGAGTCTCCTTCTCTGGAGACTTTCAAGGTCTGTCTGGCTGTGTTTCTCTAACCTGAGCTAGACTGTCTGGTCCTGCTCTGGCAGGGGGGTTGGACTGGATGATCTGTGGAGGTCCCTTCCAATGATCTCTTTGGGTCCCTTCCAACTCCTGACATCCTGTGAGCCTCTGAATGTCAGTGTTAATGAAAATCCATCCACACTGAAATTCAGATACACCAGATATAGAATGTGTCTTAGTACAAATAGCTGGCAGGAGAATGAATCTTAATGTTAGGGATGTGTCCAAGGACAAAAATATAGACATTAATTTTTAAATTCTACAATACTGTGAGTAAACAAATCCTTCTTGTTCTTACCTTTTTTTTCAAATGATAGAATATGATTAGTTCCATTATGTGGACATAGTTAAGTAACAGCTTATAAATATATATGGAACTCTTCCTTGAGAAGATACAGTTTTTATTCCAGTGAACTTGCTGAGATCACAAATTGAGGGAAAAAACCCCACATGCACCCTGACAAATGAATGCCTCTTTCCCTCTTGAAAATGCCAAATCTGTCTAAAAACTTCCTGACACGTAGATAAAATTTGTACCTTTTGCTTTGATTTTTCTGCACTTTTTATTTGAGCCTTCCTCATCCTTGAAGAGACATGGTAATTAATGATAATAACTAATTTATTCCTTTAGATTATAATGAAAACCCCACCAAAATAATCAAGTTTCTTACCACTTCACGTTTAAAAGGCTCTCCTGGGTTCTGCCCTGTAAACCTCATCCTGTACCTTTGGGGTTTCAATCCTGTGCTCTTTATTGCAAAGAATCAAAATGGTGGGCCTTGAAGCCATGCCACAGAATAAAAATTCTCAGGAAACTGAGAGCTGATAGAGTTTTATAATAAAGAGCTGTAATCCTGCCTGTAACCTTTCACAGCTATTTTTAAGTATCTTTCATGCATCGATCTCCTTCGGTCTTAAATAATGATTCTGAGACATACACTGAGGAATGAAGGTTTGTGCTGTCAGGGAAGGTCAAATAACTGAAATATTAGTGTAGTTCTAAGACACACCTGAAATATGTTCAAGCATAAAGCTTCTTAATTAGTAGATGGCTAAGCCTTTTGTTAATGTTTGTCAGTCTCTTCAAAGTGCTGGCTTGAAAAGTAGTGTTTATACACACACGATATATATATTTTATCTAAGTTGGCCTCTGAAGTTGCCTTTATGCTGTCAAATTGCTTGGCTGCAAAAATATGGGTATGCTTTTTTTTGCAGGATGAAGAGTAGAAGGTTTTTAATGGGATTAACAAGGAAGACAAAATATTTTGGTGTTTTCTTTTATGTGGCGAGATTTCTTTTAACAGCTTGGATTCTGTAATTACAATGGCTTTATAATATTATAAAGAGCAGTATTAAATCAGCTAGTCATGAATAGAGAAAGGAAAAAAAAAAAAAAAGATAAAAAGGCAAATTATTACAGGCTCACAGAATATATCTGGTTGGAAGAGACCTCGAAGATCATCCAGTTCAACCCTAGATGCAGGACTAAACTATGTCTGTAAGTGCCAGCTCCACACACCTGTTGAACACCTCCAGGGGTGATGACTCCATCATTGCCCTGGACCACAGAACCACACAATGTTAGGGGCTGGAAGGGACCTCTTGAGATCATCCAGTCCAACCCTGCTGCCAGAGCAGGATCACCTAGGGCAGGTCATACAGGAATGCATCCAGGTGTGTTTGGAATGTCTCCAGAGGAGACTCCATGACCTTTCTCTCTCTTTTCTCCCCAAATCCTGCTGGCTCAATTCACACCTGATTTTCCTTCTCCACCACCACTACTGGATACCACAGCACAATGAAGTTTCCTAGTTCAACAGACAGACCATTCCAGCATTCAAGAACCTTTTCAGCAAAGAAATATTTCCTACTTTCCAGTCTAAACACTCCCTGGTGCAGCCTGAAACCATTTCCTCTTGTCCTGTCACTTGTCATCATGGAGAAGAGGCTGGCTCCCTCCTCACTCTAACCTTCCTTCAGGTAGCAACTGAGCACAATAAGATCTCCTCTCAGCATCCTCCAGAGTGAACACCCCCAGCCCCCTCAGCTGCTCCTTGTAGGCCATGTGGTCCTGACCCTTCACGAGCCTTATCACCTTTCTCTGGACACATGTCATGGTAGGTCTAAATAGGCCAAAATAGGCTTATACATCTCCTGGTTTGCCCAGGAGTGTTCCCCTGATCTCCCTCTTTCTGTGCTGGGGGAAGCAACTGTGGGAAAGAGGACAAAAGCCCTGGCTTCAGCTGATATGGTCAAGCTTGGCTAACTGCCATTCTGATTGGCTATTCTGTGTCCAAAGGCCCATTAGTCTCGGGCTGTATTGATAAAAGGAGATGAGCAGGTAGCACAAGGGGTGCTCTGCTATTATATCTGTGCTCTGCCATTGTATCCATGCTCTCTGCCATTGTATTTGTGCTGCCTTATATCCTGAACTGCCTGGAAACTGCCTTCTAAGAGTTTACCAGGAGCAGGCTCTAAATGCCTCCATGTGATCAGCCTGCATAACCAGTGTGACACCATGCTGAGACTGCACAGGGCATTGCATTTTGCCTGCACCTGAAAGTTTCCTGCCAAGATGAGAAGTCCTGAAGATACACAGATCATCCAGAGGAGATCAGGACCTGGTCAGAGCTTGTCTGCCTCCTTTCCCCAGCAGCCTGGGAAGAATCAGAAGTCTCAGTGGATGACAAGAATTCCCTGAAAGTGTTTGGGTACTGCCTGAAGCTGTAGCCACCCCCATGAGTCGGAAGATAATATTTTGTGAGTAAACACTTAAAGCCTTTTGTAATTCACCATTGCCTTCTGCCATGAGCAGAAAGGAGCTCCTTGAGTCCACCTAGTGGGCAAGCAGAGTATTGACCACAAGCGGTGCCCTGACCGCAAAGCCTTCTCTGCCAGTTCAATCGAGTTCAATTAATGCTATATATTATTACTAGTTATTGCTAGAGCCTGATGTAACCTGCATAAAGTTTCCATGACTGATGCAAAGAACTGATTGTTATTAAAATCAGTGATTGGGGTGGCGAGAGTTCTGAATATTGAATATTAATAAATGATATTAATTTTTTAAAATATCATCTTGCCTTACTTAATTACCCCTCCACTACAACATGCTCTAGCACCTCAATATCCTTCCTATAGTGAGGGGCCCAGAACTGACCACAATAGTCAAGATGTGGGCTCACCAATGCTGAGTACTGGGGAATTAATTTCTAAAATACCAGTGAAAGCAGCCACAGATGTTTCACACATCAAGAGAAGTTGGTCTGAGTGCTTGTAGCAGTGCATTTTATCCTTCCATGTTCTGTCAGCTAAAACTTCAAGTTTTGCAACAAAGGTAGGGTTTGCTATTGCTTGAAACAGGAAAGAATGTGCACAGTAAACCCACCAGAGGCCTGGCACCCTGTAAGATGATCCCCTGCTGCTTGAATAGCTTTATTACATGTTGCCTTCTAGTTGAGAAAAAGAGAATCAGCATTTATCTTCCTTCCCTTGTTCCTGGCAATACTGAATACTAAACACTGTGAGTGACTGAACATGTTGAGCCATGCTCTTCAGAGCAAGGCATAGGGACTATTTTGTATTCATAGACTATTTAGGACAGGAAGACCCATTCTTGCTTGATCCTTAGTCACTGATACAGTAAACTACTTACATTACCAAAAAAGTAAAACTAGGACTAAATAACAAGCAAAAAGTTGCTAACTGTTAATGCTGTTATAGGTAATGTTGAAGATGGGTTCCTGAAGAAACCTCTCAGTCTCAAAAAGTTAGTTCTCAGTGTTCTGACTTTCCTTTGAAGATTGGTACTGGAATGATTGGTTGTTGCTGCTTCTCTCCAGACTTGGTTTCCCAGAACTGTTACCTACTAAAATTCAATTACCCATGCATTAGTTTATGCTTATTTTCCCTTAGAGGTACTTTTATCATCTTCTCATTCGCAGAAAGATTTTTTTTTTTTTTTTTTTTTTTAGTGTACATCCTCGTCTAGACATAGTACTCAGGACTGCTGAAACTTGTCAACAGAGTATGTTGCTCTGGCAGTGCTCCCAGCAGCTGATATTAAGGCAGTCCCAAATGATCTTTTCAGGGCATTTTCGGTTAGCTCTGCAAACCCAGACTCAGGAGATCAACTTTGACATCTGCCAGCTCTAATCCAGGTACTAGTACTAGAGTGAACATCCTAGAGTGGTCATTAGCAGTCAAGTGTACCTTTTAAGGAGTCCTTGTATTTTAAAATACTGTATCTCTACCAACTAGAATTTATACTTTCTCCAAGCCTTTCTTTCCCATACCAATGACCTTTCATAGTACCTAATACTGTGTACATCCTTGTTCAGTTTTTGTTTACATTTGAGAAAGGTGCTTTGGAAGAATACAAAGTAAAATATGAATTTCTCCATTCTTCAACAGTCAATTCCAAACACTGGAATTCTGTTTCTGGAACAAGCTGTTTCCTCTTTAGAGATGCTTATGATACTTTACAAAACCAAAAGGGGTTTATTGGATGAAAGTTATTCAAATTGACAGCAACAGGACAACAGACAACTTACTGATGAAGGAATTGCTATCCCACAAAATGTCCACCTGTGCAAAATTTAATAGAATCAACAAGCTATTACTTAAAGCACTTTGCAGTGTTGTTAAGCACTATACAGAGTGACAAAATATCTTATTAGGTTAATTCTGTTTATGATGGCTTTTTACTTATGCCTAGAGAAATCTTCATGTCACTAACTTACAGTTACGGTGTGGATTGTTGCATATACTTGTTTCCTAAACATGTATTTCTTACCCCATGCTTATATTTCCTCGTAACTCACTATCAAATCACATTTGGAAAAGGGACTGCTGAGTTGCTTAGCTAAAATGCAGTCACAGGTTTGGCCTTACCAATGACCTTCACCAAATAAGAGGCAGCTACATACATCTTGGGCATGACAGGAATGTTTAATCTCCATTCTCCTATAATGCACTACTGTAATTGATAGTGAAATTCATAGGGCCATATTGTCTCTTTCTTGCATACTACAAGATCACTCTAATCATCCTCTGCACTGAGCTGTGTGGTATGTTTTTTTGGTTTTTTTTCTTATCCTTGCAGATAAAATACTTCTGTAGTTAAAATAGATAGTGATAGTTTGGGAGTTCCCCGCCCCCCCATACTTTGAGAAATGACCCAGAATAGAACTCAGCCAGCTGGAAGTTAAGGACTGAAGCTCTCTTTGCAGCTTAGCACAATATACAAGCAGAGATATACACTATATACAGGAATAGTTACAGACATATAAAAGTTAAAGGGAATACAGAAACACAACACCCCTCCCAGAAATCAGAGACCCCAGGCGGGGGTCCCAACCACCCTTCCACCCTCTCCCCACCCATACACCTTACCCCAAGGTTTGCCTTACATGCAAGGTGAATTTGGAGGATCAGCCAGGGGGGTTAGAAGGAAAGTGGTTAGTGAGGTTGCTCAGCAGAGAGGAGAAGGCAAGAAGCTAGACCGTCCGAGATGCTGTGCCCCAGAGACTCTGACTTATCTATGTTTTGAGTTCTTTTTCTTAAACATCTCAGCAAGCCTATGAGTGAAGCAGACTCATTGTCTCCTTTTCTCAGCCTGTAATATAATTTTCTCCATTAAAATATTCCAATTAGCCTCAAACCAGCACATAGATCCAAACAAGGAGCTCCTAACTACACAAGAATGAAAAACACCTTTGCTTTTCCAGTCTCTTCAGGCAATGCATTGGTTTACTGTAGAGCAGTAGGAAGTTAAAGTCATTTCATGTAAGCCTCTCAGAAGATGGATTCGCTCTAGTTGTGCTGTCTGTAAGGACAGGGTTGTGACTTATTCTAAACGGCAGACCTAATTACAACTCAGAATAACCTTTGGGCCGAGGCTTAGAAGAAAACCTGAATGAAAAGATGCAACATTGAAGCTTCTCATCAAAGAAGCATTAAGTTTGTCATGCTTTTGGTTTATGACAAATTTTGAGCTTAGTGGCTTATCCTAATATACATAGGATTGATGGTGATGGTTTCCAGCTACGATACTGTTTACTAAACAGACATTTTGGCAACTGGCACTTTAACAGGCAGCTGATGATTGATGCTCCCTCTGTTAATGATTATTGAATTTTTGTGTATGGTTTCAAGGTAAAAGTATGTACTGTATAGCAATGTATGCCCTTGTTACTATACACCAAAAAAAGTCAAACAGGAACTGAGTTTCCCCACACTGAACCGTTCTGAGGAGTTCAGTAATATCCCCATGGAGAACACTTCTCTTCCCAGGCAAATCTGAAATCCTCTCTGCTAAACACCTCTAAGTTGCCTTTTCTTCTGTTAGGTAAAGATTGAATAATGCATAGGAGAGGCATCCTGCAGCCTCCTCATGTAAATATGTATTTCTCATATGAGTGTGCCAGAGATAGGAGACCTATCCTGTGATTCTTCAGGTGGTTCTGAAAGCAAACAAATGAATAATAAAATCCACACTATGCATATCCATTTGAGTACCTATTTAAACAGTGTTTGGAAACACCTTTTGGGGTGAAAAAACCCCTCCAAGACAGGTGAATCAGGTAGCAGGAATCTCTTCAACTCTCTAAATCTGCATATCTTTTCTTTGAACTGGGAATGCAACTTTGTGCATCAGAACATGTTAGAAAGAAACAGAAGGACTGCAACAGATCCAGCAGTACAAAACAGCTTTAGGTACTCAGGGCACAGGCTGTGTATAAGACTTTTCATTTAAATAAAAGATTATGCTGGAGAGTCCAACCCCCAGTAGACAGAGCTGGAGTGATGGCTATTTCACAATCTCCAATGGAGATTATTCCTCCGTATCTCTTGCAAAAATGCTTTAATCCAATCAAAACAGCAGATTTCATGAAATTTTGGTAGCTTGGGATCAGTAAATAGAATATCCAGCTGTAGACCCTAACCTTTGCAGAGAGACTGACTTTCTGATGAAACATGTTGTGAGATATGCTCAAATACAGACCTCCTGCTCTCTTCTGCTCTTCCTGCCTGTAGCCTTCTAATTCTTTGCCAAGGTAATGTGATTTAATGGGGAGCTGAATTGTGCAGCTGGTGTGCCTATGAGAGTTCTGAAATTAATCTTTAGTCAAACCAGAGTATCTCCAGATACTGGAGCTTTCAGTCTTTTTTCCATTCCAATGTATGTGGCAATAATGGGACCCCAAGTGGGTCATGCTAGTGAGCTGGTAACTTAATAGTAATTCCCTGAAGAAATTATGTAGTGAAATCAAGGCCTTTCAATACTGAATTATTACTTTTGCAGGGAGAGAAAACCTCACTGGTTTTAAAAGGAAAAAAAAAAAAATAAAACCACTTTCACTTTGTGTAAGGAACCACCACAACACTTCTGATTTGGGACACAAAGAAGGTTCTCATATTTCTGTTTCACTGGCCCTGCTCTGATAGGATTGTGGATTTCTTATGGTACATTTTAGTGGAGTATGATGGAAATGGTCCAAGGAAGTATGAGATAATGTATGTGGCTGGCAGTACAATGTGTTTAAGTATCAAAGCCTTGGGTATATCATCAATTAATCATCTATGGTTTCAGATACTGTAAGTAGGGTGAAGTATGCTGTGTTCCTACTCTGTAAATTTCTTGACCTTTGGTTAAAGAGACTCGCTTGATTAGTCATTTCTTGAGTACTTCTTAGGCTCCAGATCCCTAAGCACAAAGGTTGTTTGGCAAAAATAATGACAAAAACAACAACAAAACCCCCACAACCTTATGTCCTCAAAACCATAAATGACCATCGCAAAGAGGGGAATTTCTTTTGGTCTTCCTATGGTGAAACAGAACAGCTAAAATGGAACACACTGAAATGTAAACAACATCTTAGGTTAGATTAAAAACACAGCAAGGCTAGTTAAGCATGCAAATGGATCAGAAACTCAGTAATCGTCCCATTATGAATATGAATAGGTTAGGACAAAACTTCTGTCAGCCTCCCTTGCAGCTCTTAGCTTCTTTAATCATCTCGAATAACCATAGCAGCCAATAAAGAAATTACTCTGCTATAAGGACAGGCTATGAGAGTTGGGGCTCTGCAGCCTGGAGAAGAGAAGGCTTCCAGGAGACCTTAGAGTAGCCTTCCAGTGTCTGCAGAGGGCTACAGGAAGGCTGGGGAGGGACTATTGACAAGGTCTTGTAATGACAAGACAAGAGGCAATGGGTTTAAAGTGGCAGAGGGGAGATTTAGACTGGATGTTAGGAGGAAGTTCTTTACAGTGAGGGTGGTGAGACACTGGCACAGGTTGCCCAGGGAGGTTGTGGCTGCTCCCTCCCTGGAGGTGTTGAAGGCCAGGTTGGAGGAGGCCTTGAGTGACCTGTGCTAGTGGGAGGTGTCCCTGCCTATGGCAGGGGGTTGGAACTAGATGATTTTTGAGGTCCCTTTCAACCTTACCATTCTATGATTCTATGATTATCCTAAAAAATAGGAACTAGATAATACCCAGAGAGAGTTGCTTGCCCTTGGACGCACTGGATGGAATAAAATGAGAGTGGGATATCGAACTTCTCTCTCCTGTGTTTGGATTTTCACAAACACAATGATTTATCATCAGTCAATTTAAGAATAAACCCATTGTTAAGTGTGTAATGTGAAAGGGAAAACGGTTAATTTGAAAAGCAGTGGATACAATTTGATTAATTGTTAAGCATTATGTAAAAATAAATAGTTATGAAATTGCTACTTGTGCAGTACTTTAGCTGTGGAATGAGCAACTCCAGCAATTGATGTATTGGCAGACACATACATAGTAAATGAGTTCTAAATTATTCACTCTGACAACCAGCAGCTATCACTTATGTTGATATTCATCCCTTTTCCCTTGTATAAAGCTGTGGATGGTCGTTATCAACTCTTGTGGGAAGTAATTATTGCTGTTTGGTGATGAGGAGGAGAAGTTGGTTTTTAAGTTTGTGCTTTGGTTGAGGGATTTCTACTTCCTTAACTGTAAGCAAGATTTTTTTCAGTTTCAAAACAGGTCACTCGCAAAGGGGAAACAAAATGCACAGTTGTATCCCTTTCCTTTTCCACAGATCATTTCTTCTGGTTTTCACCCCATAAGCTATGCTTTACTCCAGAGCAATGGGGTCTTGTCCAGCAGAGGGATAGTCAAAGCTGACCAAATAGCAGGAGACATTTTCATTTTGGTGAAAGAGGGCAACTAACAGATGTCTTCCCAGATGCCAGCTTTACAATTACAATGAGAGAGAGGCTGAGTCTGTTAAAGCCAGCCTCCTCCCCAGGGGAGGTAAAAAGAACAGTTGTTGAATGCTGAGAATAGTTTGGGGAGAAGTAGGGGAGGTTCTTCCCCTGCAATATGCTTGTTTTGCTTTGGGGGGGGGGGGGGGGGGGGGTGGTGTTGAGTTTGTTTTAGCCCTCCCTTCCCTTTCCAATCCCCATAGAAAGAGGCTGGAAGATGCTATTCATACTCCTTGCACTGGTTATCACCAGCTGAAACAAGGCAAGGCTGCTAACTGTTAGTTCTATCCTTACATTGGAGATGTGCAAGGGTCAGGTACTCCTCTGTAAGATGAGCAGCAGTGTACTCTCTGCAAGCATCAATATTGTCTTGCCTAACATACACAGCAAATTCTGATAGCCAAGTATATTTGGTTTAGTCTCTGTTTTCACTGTGTGAGTATGATTGTTCAACTCCAGTGGCCTGAAGTTATCAATCCACTGAAATGATTCTCCTTAACTGTCTTGATCTGCAAAGTGCTCTTGACACATAACAAATGTCCTATTCCTTATCTTAGTGAATCAGCTCAAGGACACACCTGGAATAATAGAACAGATTTGAGTTTGTTTTATTTTGGGGTTGTTTGGTTTTGTTTTTTTTTCACTGAAACTGAATGAAATTTCATTTAAATTTCATTTAATTTGAAATTTTAATTTTTTTTTTGCTACATTCATAAAACATTTTCCTTAAAATCTGAAAATAGTGATTAAACATTTTGGATTCTTGCAGGGTATGTAGCATACTGCTTTAGAGAAGAAGTTATAAATGAATAGAGAAGCATAGAATGGTAAGGTTGGAAGGAACCTCAAGGATCATTTAGTTCCAACCCCCTGCCATAGGCAGGGACACCTCCCACTAGCACAGGTCACTCAAGGCCTCATCCAACCTGGCCTTGAACACCTCCAGGGAGGGAGCAGCCACAACCTCCCTGGGCAACCTGTGCCAGTCCCTCACACCCTCACTGTAAAGAAGTTCCTCCTAACATCCAGTCTAAATCTCCCCTCTGCCAGTTCAAACCCATTGCTCCTCATCCTGTCATTGCAAGACCTTGTCAATAGTTCCTCCCCAGCCTTCCTGTAGCCCCCTTCAGATACTGGAAGGCTACTATAAGCCTCGAAGCCTTCTCTTCTCCAGGCTGAAGAGCCACAACTCTTGTAGCCTATCCTCATAGGAGAGCTGCTGCAGCCCTCTGAATATTACAGATTTTTAATATCTGAAGCATTTGACATCGATTGAGTGAATCAGATAAGAGATGCTTCTGAGTGGCTGCTAGCTGAGAATAAAGCACCTGGGGAAAGTATTTAGAAAACACCCTCTTATTAATGACCTACTGCATGACCTGGCATCTGGTAAACTAATATCTTGCAATCTTTATGATGGAAGTCATCAAGAATCACTTAAGATATTAAGAACCATTCCAGCTCTTTATGCTTCTAAAGCACACTAAGCATTGTAAAGATTGCTTGCCTTAGAAGCATTAGTGAGCGATGGCAACACAAGACCAATCTCACAGTAGACTCTGTTAGCACAGACAGTAACAGATGTTAATTCCAGAAGCAGTTTCCTCCTTAAGCAAGCAGGGGGCTGTGGTTAGTAGAGGGTGTTTTCTGTATTGCATATGGCAGGATAGAGTGGAGATATTTTTTAATTGAATCCTGTAATTTAAGCTCTTTTATTGATCCCATCACTGAAGAAGTGAGCATCTGGAGCCGCCTTGATTATATTTGTTTCCGTGAGATTTCTCATGGTGAGAGTTATTTTTTCCTTTTGAAACTGTGTATGTTTGCCCTTGAATATGTAACAAAGGTGATGCCAAGCTTTTTTAGAGCTTTCCTAAGGATAAAATTCCAAATGTAGCTTGGACTTTCTCTTGCCTGCATTAGGAGAGTTGCCCTTCCCATTTCAAAGATGGTCAGAACTTTAACCATAGTATTCAATTGTTCTTGATATTTCATTGAGTTGGTAAAAAATAATTTTTCCTGACTTTTTAAAGTGTGGGATTCAGGGTGACGTCAAGGTGATGCAATTTCAGTATATTTGTGAGGGGCAGCCATTTAAGATTATATGCTTGGTATAAATTATGAAATCACAACTTGTTAAAAGTGGAAGAATCATTAAAAGAGAAAGGAAGGCTCTGAAATAGATGGTACAGGATTTATCCTTTCACTGAAATGAGCAAGCTGAGGCAATAACATTTGGAGATGGAATCTCCAAGATCCATTTCAACTGTCAGGATCTTCTTGTTAGACCCCTCAGCTTAGTTTGGTGTCAATTTTCTCTTTTAGTGGACTTAGGAGGCAGCAGATAGGGAGGTAATGCTGGTGATTTAAGGACGGATGGATGCAAAGCCCATTTCTGAAAAGGCCAGACATCTCTCTCTCCCTCTTTTCTCTATCTGCACAATAACTGTCTTTCAAATGCTTGTCACCTTTTAAAGTTTATATCACTTGTTGCAAAGGTTGTCATAGTGGTTTATTTTCCATCGTAACTATTATGTGTAAAGCATTTCTTCCAACACTCCCTTTGAAGATGACCTTTCCTTAGCTGAAGTTCATGCTCTTTGTTGCTATATTTGACACAGGCTCCTATAGCTTCATAAACCATACCATTGTTCTTGTACAAAATTCATGTGTAGCTTGGCAAGATCTACTATTTATTTATTTATTTTCCCATACATCCTTCCTCTTTTTCCAGACCTCTTTCCTCTAAGGTTTTTATCTTTCATTTCTATTTCTATTATTATTATTATTATTGTTGTTGTTGTTGTTGTTATCTCTTCATTATTATTATTATTATTATAGCAAAATGTTATATAATTATTTCAATATATCTTAATACATTCTATCATTCTCTACATTATATATTAATAAGATCAATAACTATATTAATGTATTAAATAATATCTATATATCTTAATATATAATCTCCTTTGATATATTAATGATACTCTAATAATTTAATATAGTAATAGTAGTATTAATAATACTATTAACACTAAAACCAAAATATAATATAATATAATAATGAGAATAATTATAATAATAATCGTCGTCATCATCATCATCATCTCCTCCAAATGGAGGAGAGATCATCATCATCATCACCATCA
>WBNM01003947.1:1595-27075 GCA_013399055.1 Ramphastos sulfuratus | reverse complement strand
CACCTCCCTCTCCCTGTTGCCCAAGGAATTGTGCCCTTCTCCTCCATCCTGCCTTTTCCATTTGGCCACCAACCAACCAGACCCTCCTGCAGTTCCCACGTCCCTGGAAGGAGACAGTGAGGAGTTACAGCTGCTTTGGGTGGTGGAAAGGAGACCCTGGGGCTGGATCCTTGGCTGGGCTAGTTCTGGAAAGCTGGGATGCTGCTGGCAGAAGCCAGCTTACCCTACATGTGCTCCTGGGCTGAGGCTCACAGGCAGCTTGTCACACCTAATTGAAACCTGGAAGCACAACCAACCATCTACCCTTAGGAGGGTGATGGATCACAGAATTCCAGCGTGGTGGGGGTTGGAAGAGACCTCTGGAGTTCATCTAGTCCAAACTCCCTGCTAAAGCAGGATCACCTAGAGCAAGTTGCCCAGGATCACAATGTCCAGGCAGGTTTGGAATCTCTCCAGGGAAGGAGACTCCAGAACCTTTCTGGGCAGCCTGCTCCAGGGCTCCAGCACCTTGGCAGCAAAGAATTTTCTACTCTCTTTGTGACAGAACCTCTTGACTTCCAGTTTGTGCCCATCCTCCCTTGATCTATCTCTGGAAAGAGTCTAGCCCCATCCTCTTGAGCCCTTTAGCTGTCAACAAGCATTGATAAGATCCCCAGATGGAAGATACTTCATTAGTAGGCTGGAGCTGTGTGGGAATCCAACCCTATGCTAGACAGCAGCGAATCCACAACAATGAAACTCCTCCAGAGCACTGAACAACAAAGAGGTGAGGACCTTGCTCTCTGAAATCATGCCTGGTGTAATAGACAACCCTCAACAAAGCATGGGCAGGGGCTGCTGAGCTACAATGAGCCATTAAGCTTATTAAAATATTAACCTTGCTGAAAGGTGGGACTGCAGAGCTGGAGAGGTGTCCAAATGTCACCTGTGAGAGGAGCAGGGTGAGAGCACTGCCTGCAGATGGAGGGAGCCTGCTTGGCCACACTGCTTCTGCATGGGCCACCCTTGGACTAGAGGAGCAGGACTTCAGTGTGACATCCTGACCAAGGGGGTGGCACCACAGGGGAGGCTGACACCCAGCTGGGAGCAAACTGCTCCTGTCTGACTTCAGAGGGCCTGGGGGAGCCAAGCTCTTTGGCACTGCCAGGTTCAGCAGCTCATTTTCATTTTGGAAGGGGAAGAGCAGCATCTGCAGGAGCTGAGTGACACACAACAGGACCCACACAGCTCTAGCAGTGACCTTTCCCTGTCCCTCCCTGCCCACTGTATGGGACCACAGCTCCCAAAACCCTTAGCCAGCCCTGGAGAGTAGGCAGTGCCAAGGCAGGGGATGCTTGAGGATCAATGGGACCAATCTCTTTTAGGTGGTCTGCAGCAATAAGACAAGGAGCAACAGCTACAAACTGGAACACAGCAGATTCAACCTCAACATGAGGAGAAACTTCTTTAGAGTGAGGGTGACAGAGCCCTGGAGCAGGCTGCCCAGAGAGGTTGTGGAGTCTCCTCCTCTGGAGACTTTCAAACCTCTCCTGGATGTATTCCTGTGTGCACTACCCTGGGAGACCCTGCTTTGGCAGGGACGTTGGACTTGATGATCTCTGGAGGTCCCTTCCACCCTCTAAGGTTGTGTGATTCTGTGATCTGGCCAGTGCTGCACACTGCTCACCAGGGCAGCTGTTCCCTGCCCAGTGCCCAGACATGCCTGATCAGAGGATGGATGAATCACTTTCCCTGCAGTAAGGAGCTGCCTGCAAAGGAACAGCTTTTCTCTCTTGTCCTCCACCTCCCCATACTGAATGTCACTGAGGAACACTCAGATCTCTTCTGACAGGGCAGGATGGAGAAGAAGGTTCCTCAGTTTGTGTTGTGCCTGGAGCACAAGGGAGAGCCAGGGGAAGCTGCTGGACCCTGGCAGGACCCAGGTGTTGAAACCTTAGGGACCAAGCAGGGTTCAGCACCTGGCATACTGGCAGGACAGGGCAAGCCCCCACTGCCTTGAATCTAATGCCAGGTCCTAGCAAAAAGAACATTTTGGAGCAATCAGCCTGACTTCTGGTGCCAGATTCTCTCTGCAAGCAGCACAGGCCCCTCTCTGAGCACATGCAGATTCACAGATTGCATCAGGTTGGAAAGGACCCTCAAAGGTCACCTTGTTCAACCCTCCTGCGGTGAACAGAGACACCTCCAACTACATCAGGCTGCACAGGGACACACCAAGTTTGATCCTGAATGTCTCCAGGGATGGGGCCTACCTGGGCAACCTGTTCCAGTATTTCACCATCCTCACTGTGAACAACTTCAGGATGTCCAGACTAAATCAACCCTGCTCCAGGTTCCAACCACTGCACATGCTCTCTAACTTTCCAGCCCTCCCAAGGACACAGCAGATGCCCAGATGAGACACCTGCAAAGGTGCTCCCCTGCCTACCAGGGGATTTCATACCCAGCACCAGTATAAAACACTTTTCTCACACCTTGCATTGCCACCAATGATCAGCATGGTGCATGGCAGCTTCCTGCCTTTGCACAGCTCCTGTGGTGCCCATCACAGCACCCACCCTCTTCCAGTACTGTGCCACTTCCCATCACCCTCATTTGCCTTGATTCCCTCAAAGAGAGTCTTCTCCATCCTCCCCCTTTATTGCAGGTCCTCATTAAGGCAGCAGATTCAGTGACAAATAACGCTGAGGGTTATTTATTCATGAAATACCAACACCAAGCAATTCTCAAAGCCTCCCAAGGACTCATCTCAGAATAAGCTCCTGAGCTTTGCAGTGGCTCTTCTCTCAGCTCATCCTGGAAGGGGATTAGTGGGTGTTATCCAACTCAGCTGCCCCTTTTTATTGCCTGCTAATGGTTAAAGGATTTGGGGTCTTACAAAGTTAGCCATCGCTGAGAAAAACAAAGAAAAGGATGTGAGCTGGGGACTAAGCCAGTGCTGCTCTACCATCTGCTTCCTGAGCTGTGTTTGGGGGGGAAGATTTAGGGTATATGAATTTCTAGAGACAGGGCTTGTTAGCAGCAGAAGGCACGATGCTGTGTCACCTGCAGCTTCATCACAAGGAAGGGAATGCTACAGAGTGGGGACCCAAAACCACCCAGCACAACTCAGCCAGGATGCCTCATGTCCAGCACCTTGCACTGCTTCCTAATTCCCTTGGCAAGACCCCACTCAAGAGGGAATTCCAGGATGGATGCAGCAATTTACACCTGCAATTTACACCTGGATTCTGCATTTTTCATCCCAACAACTGCTTGCCTGAGCAATTTTGATCAGCTCTGGCCACAAAACCTCCTTGCTATAAGCCTTGAGAAAGAGTTGGTCTTTTCACTGCTGAGAGCCCACCAGAGAGGTGTCCTCGTGGCCAGAGATTGTTCCCTTTTTCCATTATGACCAGACAGGGCTTAAACCTGGACATCCTCTGCCTTTCACCCTTCTTCCCTGCCCCATCAGGTCATCTCATTCAGAGCTGGCTTCACCTGGAGGGACACTCACTCTCTGCCCCACGGGTGCTCATGTTGGAACCATGGCTGCTTCATCCTTCTAGCCCTTAAATGTGCTGAGGGCTCTAGCTGAGCACCCATCCCTCTGAGGCAGCTTTCAGGAGAAGCTGAATGCCTGCCCTGGGAGAAAACACCTCTGAGGAGTCTCCAACCGCAGCCCCAAACGTGCAACAGCTGAAGTCCTCATCCATGTAGGTTATTCCCAACCCCCAGCCAATGCTCTGAGCACCGCCTGTGCTCTCACCTATTCCACTCCCATCTTCCTCTGCTCCTTTTCTCCTCTTCCTCAAATCTCTTTCCCCCCTACCAAACTCCTGCTTTCCTCTGCTAATCCAGCCAATGCTGAAATCATTAGCAAGGTTGCTGAACTCTTCCTTGAGTTTCAGAGTAAACTGCTCAAAGATATTAATGGGGTCAGTGGAAGCAGGAACCTGCGTGAGCCTTTTTGACGTGCAGATCATTCTGCCTCTGCTTTGTCTGCAGCCACATGGGTTGGAAAACTTCTCTACCAGCCATGAATTGCAAATGCTAGGTGGAAGGTGGTGAGCCAGGAAGGGCAGCTCTCAGCTCCAAGCTTGAAATATCAAATTGGAGGGGGAATTACAGGCAGTAGCAGAAGCAAAACTAACTCAGCCTTTGATCCCTGGCTTCCTGCACTGCAGCACTTGGGCTTGTTAAGGTTCAGCATGTTCACAAAATACTCTGCCAAAGCCAGCACAGAGGGCAGGCAGGAAGGTTCTGCCTGCCTGCTAGACATGTGCACCTCAGCTGGGGGTGTGCTGCCAAACTCATCACCACTTTGTTAATAGAAGCATTACCTATAACCAATAAACCCCCAAATTAGAAGCACAGAATGCATCGGGTTGGAAGGGACCTCTAGAGGATCTAGTCCCATCCCTCTGCAGTAAGCTAGGACATCCCTAAGCAGATCAGATTGCTCAGAGCCCTATCAAGTTTCACCTTGAATGGCTCCAGGGACAGGGCAGTGTTCCAATGTTTCACCATCTTTATACTAATGAACTTCTTACTAATGTCCAATCTCAATCTACCCTGCTCTAGTTTAAAACCATTGCCTCTTGTCCTAGTGCCACAAGCCTTTGTAAAAAGCCCCTCCCCAGCTTTCCTGTACTGGAAAACCATCCTAAGGTCACCCTGCAGCCTTCACCTGGCTGAACAACCTCAACTCTCTCAGCCTGTCATTGTAGCAGAGGTGCTCCAGTCCCCTGGACCCACTCCAGCAGGTCCATGTCCTTCTTGTGGGAAGGGCTCCAGAGCTGGACACAGCTCTCCAGGTGAAGTCTCAAATTGCATTGGCAAAGCTCAGCATTCCAAAGTGAACTGCCAGGATCTGATCAGCACATGGGGGCTGAGATCCTGGCTGTGAGCAGAGACCCCTTGGGGCTCTGAGCTGCCACCACCTGCACCCTCAGCCCCATTCTCAGCACTTCCTGCTCACCTGCAAAGGCAGAGCCATCCCTTCCCCTGGGGCTTTCTCCTCCAGGGACTCACCCTCAGGGCCCTCAGCATCTCATGAACCTCAGTTTGCACTCACAGCTGGGTGTTATTTTCTTCACACTTAAAACAGGGAACCAAGGCAACAAGAAATGTGGATCAAAGGTGCTCACTACTGTTGGATGTCCAACTGGAGATGCTTTCAAAGTTATTTTTAGTACTTTTAGCACATCCTACACTCACAGCACAATTCCAGCTGGGTTTGAGAGCAGCACAGGCTCTGCTGCTCTGTACAGAGGGCCATTCACTTAAACATCCAAATGATGATGGACGTGCAATAAATGGTCACTTGAGAAAAGTGCTCTCCAATTTAAAAGCATCCAAATATGTTTTCTCCAGGATTTCAACCCTTCCCTTTTTCATTCTGCTTCCAACAAGAGGCCAGTCCTATCTGCAGCCACCACACCATTTACCAGATCCACAGTGAATGCAGCAACCACCTCCTGCAACACTGAGCCATCAGCTATCTCCCACAGATTGCATCTGCATATGGAGCAAGCTGGGATGGTAATCCCTGGGAATGGTACCTGGGAAAAGGTAATCATAGAATGGTAAGGTTGGAAGGGACCTCAAAGATCATTTAGTTCCAACCCCCACCATAGGCAGGGACACCTCCCACTAGTACAGGTCACTCAAGGCCTCATCCAACCTGACCTTGAACACCTCCAGGGAGGTTGTGGAGCACAGAAGCACCCAGTGTGATCTTTGATCACATTGGGTGCTTCTGTGCTCCACAACCTCCCTGGGCAACCTGTGCCAGTGTCTCACCACCCTCACTGCAAAGAACTTCCTCCTAAATCTCTGGGATGGTACCTGGGAAAAGGTAATCTCTAGCCCTGGTGCTGCAGGAGCCTGTGTTCAGTTTTGAGCCTCTCACTACAGAAAGGACATTGAGGTGCTGCAGTGTGTCCAGAAAAGGGCAATGAAGCTGATGAGGTGTCCTGAACACATGTCCTGTGAGAAGCACTTAAGGGAGCTGAGGTTGTTCAGCCTGGAGGAGGCTGAGGACAAACCTTACAGCTCTCTAACAACTACCTGAAAGAATTCTCCTCCCAGGTCAGAAGTGATAGGATGAGAAGAAATGGTCTCAAGTTGCACCAGGGGAGGTCTAGGTTGGATATTAGGAAAAAGAAAAATCACTGAAAAGGTCACCTGGCACTAGAACAGGTTGCCCAGGGAGGGTAGTGGAGTCACCATCTTTGGAGGTGTTCAAGAAATGTGTGGCCATGACACTTCAAGACATGGCTTATTGGCCATGGTGGTGTTGGGTTGACAGCTGGACTTATGATCTTAGAGGTTTTTTTTCCCAGTCAAAACAATTCTATGATTCTATGATCCCATGACTAGGATGTCATGGATAAATAAACAGTTTGGATTCCAAGTGGGTTTCCCCCTGGTTCAGAGAAGCATCACAGTCACCACTTCAACCCTGTGCAAGCCAAAGGCACACACAGACAGTGCTGGTTCAGACTGCCAAGCTCAGCACCAGAAGGTTCAAGAAGAGGTGCACAAGCCTGAGTGGGGATGGTTGGAGAGTAGGAGGAAGCTCCTTGGACAGTAGGAGGAAATTCTTTATGATGAGAGTGGTGAAATACTGGAACTGATTGCTCAGAGAGATGGTAGAGGTCCCATTCCTGGAGACATTCAAGGTCAAACTTGATGTGGCCCTGAGCAACCTGATCTAGTTGGAGATGTCTCTGCTCACTGTGGATAAGATGACCTTCAAAGGTCTCTTCCAACCCAATGCATTCTGTGCTTGTATAAAGCCTGGCCAGTAAGGGCACTGGAATTATGCTGCCAGTGTCTCTGTGGCTTGTAATGAATCCCAAATTGAGCAGGTTGTAATTCCTGTGTGTCAGGCACCTCAACAGCAAAATGCAGGATGAGATGGGGTGGGGTAAGATGGCACAGGGGCTTGAAGCACAGCATTTTCCCTCAGTAGGAGAGAAAACTCACACTAAGCACTTGGAGGGACAAGCTGGGAGGAGAAACAGCACTGCCAAGCATCATCAAATAGAATCATAGACTCATAAAGGTTAGAAAAGACCTCTAAGATCAAGTCCAACTGCCAACCCAACACCACCATGCTCACTAAACCATGTCCCAGGGTGCCATGTCTACATGTTTTTGATCACATCTGGGGACAGTGACTCCACCACTTCCCTGGGCAGCCTGTTCCAATGCTTTAATATGTCCCGCCCCAACATGTTACAGTAAAAGGGATGGGCATTGCCCTAGATCTCCACTACTCCACTCTGTGTTCACTTAGAATGCAGTTTCCCCAGCCACTCTGGAGGGTCTCATGCTTCATCCTCCTGATTTACATCTTTTTGGGGCCTCAACAGCCCCATCCTGGCTGGTGGCAGGGCTGCAGCTCTGCCACATTGCACAAAGCAACTATATTGACTCCTGCACATTTTCCACCAGCCCTTCATTAGCTTCATTAGGAGTAATTCATCAAGGTGAGGATGTGAGTCTCCTTGTTCCAAAGATGTCCAACACTGAAAAATCTAATTCCCCTCCTTCCATGTACCTACAGAGCTGCAGCTCCCTGCTGCTATTACCACAAGTGCTCCTAACACCTCGGCTAATGTTTACAGCTTCAAAGGAATCCATTTCCCTCTGCAGACTGTGGCCAGAGCCAGATGTACCTAATTCAGTTTTATTAACTTCAGTTATTAAGTTATAAAGAACACAAAGTTATCTGAGATGACCCTGACCCATCTCTCTCTTTTTTTTTTTTCCCCCTCTGTTATTAGAATCATAGAATGGTAAGATTGGAAGGGACCTCAAGGATCATCCAGTTCCAACCCCCTGCCATAGGCAGGGACACCTCCCACTAGCACAGGTTACTCAAGGACTCATCCAACCTGGCCTTGAACACCTCTGGGGAGGGAGCAGCCACAACCTCCCTGGGCAACCTGTGCCAGTGCCTCACCACCCTCACTGTAAACAACTTCCTCCTAACATCCAGTCTAAATCTTCCCTCTGCCAGTTCAAACCCATTGCCCCTTGTCATTGCAAGCCCTTGTCAATAGTCCCTCCCCAGCCTTCCTGTAGCCCCTTCAGATACTGGAAGGCTACTCTAAGGTCTCCTGGAAGCCTTCTCCAGGCTGCAGAGCCCCAACTCTCTCAGCCTGTCCTCATAGCAGAGCTGCTGCAGCCCTCTGAGCATCTTCGTGGCCTCCTCTGGACCCACTCCAACAGTTCCATGTCCTTCCTGTGCTGGGGGCTCCAGAACTGCACACAGGACTCCAGGTGGGGTCTGACAAGAGCAGAGTAAAGGCGCAGAGTCCCCTCCCTTGCCCTGTTGGCCATGCTTCTCTTGAAGCTCCAAACTTCATCTGCAAAGAGAAACTCTTCAACGTGACATCTCGAAGCCCAAACCAGCAGCTCAGGAAAAGCACAGCCTCAACATCTTCCCAAATGAACTCATACAAAACAACAGCATTTCAGACCAGCAGGGCCAGATAGCTCCAGGCTCAGTGAGGAGCTAGTGGGCAACCTCACACTCCGCTGCAGTTACCCACAAACACTGTTTGGTGAAGGGTTCTGGGCTGCTCCAATTAATTATTTAATGGGAGTGGAATCTGCTTGTTCAACACAGACTTAGCAGCAGTAGTATGCATTAATTGCTAGCCACTGCATGCTAATTAACTGACAAAGTAATATGTTTAGCTAGCAAAATGGATCATGCTGTTGGCACAGGGGTTATCAGGAAAGGCAGTGATGCATAATTAAAAATACATACATGAAGATTATCAAATGATTTCTCTCTGCTAATTAATATTTGGGCTGGCAATTAATATTGCACTGGCACTCAGCAATTCCTTCCATCCCATCCTTAATGTTTATAAATATTTAAAGGGTGAGTGTCATGAAGACAGGTCCAGTCTCCTTTTGGTGTTGCTCTGGCAACAGATACAAACTGAAACTCAGGAAGTTCCACCTCCACATCAGGAAAAACTTCTTTCCTGTAAGGGTGACAGAGCACTGGAGCAGGCTGCCCAGAGGGGTTGTGGAGTCTCCTTCTCTGGACAGATTCCAAACCCACCTGGATGTGATCATGTGCAATCTGCTTTAGCAAAGGGGCTGGACTAGATGATCCCCAGAGGTCCCTTCCAACCCCTACCATTTTATGATTCTATGACCCTCCAAAAAAATGTCATTTTCAATATAGTGAACTCATAAATACATTTTGGGCTTCAGTTTGGAAGTACAAAGCAACTGGAAGGTGTTTTGTGATGCTTGGAGAGAACAGGGTGAGAACGAGGAAGCAAAAAATCTGTGCAGATGGAGAAGCAGGAGAGCAGAGCAAGGGATTGTGGCTCACCATGGCCAAGCAGACCCTGCTGGTGCTGCTGTCAAGAACTTCTGCAGGCTGCCTTGAAAGAAGGAATCCAAAAATACTCCTAACACCCCTACCAATTAAACACTGACCCTGGCACTGCACAGCTGGCCTTAGCCAGAAGGATGGAACAAAAACACACCATTACCATAGCAGGAGGAGAGAGGGATAGCAGTGGGTGGGAAAAGTGATTTGATGTTGATTAAAGCCCTAATACTGACCCCAGAAGTGCATGTCATGACCAAAGGATCCAGAAGGACAAGAGAGGCCAGCCTGGTGCCAGACCCTCTGTGAAGTTCCTGCTGCTGCAGGAGCTTGCCAGGGAAGCAGCATGGGCTCTGCTGTCATGCCTACCTTGCATCCTGCTTGGATGTAACTCCATCCTTCCTGCAGTCCCACCACCCAAATCCAGAACAGCTACCAAAGCCCTCTGTGGGGAATGCCACTTTGCACCCTGCTTGGATGTAATCCCATCCAAGGGTGCAGTCCCACCACCCAAATCCAGAACAGCTACCAAAGCCCTCTGTGGGGGATGCCACATCCAGGCTATCTCCACCTGGATGGTGAGATCTCTGCTGGCAAAGGGGTCCTGCAGAATCTGCTGTGCCAGGCAGACCCAGACCATGTCTCCAAGGAAAGGCCATGTGAGCAGAGCTGCAGTCACAGTGAGCACTGCAAAGCTGGTGAGACATCAGGCTCCATCAGACATCCCATGAATGGGAGTCACTGCCACACAAGGCCTGGGCATGCAGGAGTGGTGCAATAAAGGAAATTCTAAAGGTTGCAATGTCACAGTTGTGAAACCCAAGGAAATGTGAGAACTAAGGCTGCCCAGGCAACCCTAATGCAGCCTCTGGCAATTGTGCACTTTGATGAAGGTGTTTGCAAGACCATATACAGGAGGCTTATCTGAAGGACCTCTTTCTCCCCACATACCAAAGGTGATGGCACTGAGGTGTGGCCAAGTGCCTCTGGTAACTGAAACAGTCTGGAGATTGGCATTTAGGCATCCCAAAACCCACCTTAGGGTACCTGTGAACATCTGCAGGCTTCTCAGTAGCCTACAAACAACTTCATCTGCAGCTTCTCAGCATCTTGTTTACTCTTCATTGGAGGACACATAGCTCCTGCTTTATTGTGCTCTGTTCAGATGCTGTTCTGCATGCACAATTACTCAGCTCCTCATGGGTTGCTTATCCTTTGCTCAACACCAGAAAGCAGCAGTATTTCACAACCAATAAAGTGATTAAGTTCCCAATCTCCCTGTTATCATCCCCATTTTACAGAGGGGGAGCTAAGACCCAAGCATGGTAATGTAAAAAAACATCCACTACATTACATGCACCGAATCTGAGACATTTAGACTTGATTTTTCCAAGTGCTTAGCATTAAATGACACTTCCCCTGCTCAAAGAACAGCTCTCATTGGCTTCAGCTGAAGATTTTACAGCTCCACATTAATGCAGATCATTCCCAGAGCAGGTTCATTGCCTGTGCTGAGCAAGGCAAAGGTAAAAAACGAGGATATGATCATGCCACTAAAGATGGTTTCATAATGCATATGCACAGAAGGGCTGCCTGAAGGCTGCTCAGCAAACTGACCCTGGCACCTCCTGGCTTTGGAGTTGTGCAAACTTGGTAATGTTTGCTGAAGAGGAGCTTCATCCGGGGGTTATTCTGAGCAGGGAGGAAAGGGAAGGTGTTCAGCCTGGGAAAAGAGGACATTTTTCAGTAGCAGTGCAGGACACAGCATAGAATCATAGAATGGTAAGGTTGGAAGGGACCTCAAAGCTCATCCGGTTCCAACCCCCTGCCATAGGCAGGGACACCTCCCACTAGTACAGGTCACTCAAGGCCTCATCCAGCCTGGCCTTGAACACCTCAAGGGAGGGAGCAGCCACGTGAAAGAGTCTAGGTTGGAAAAGACCTCTAATATCACCAAGTCCAACTGGCAACTCAACACTAAGTCCACTAAACCATGTCTCTCAGCACCACAACTACACAGCTTTTCAGTCCCTCCAGGCTTGGGAACTCCACCACTACCATGGACAGTCTGTTCTAGGGCTTGACATCCCTTTAAGAAAGAATTTTTTTTCCTAACAGCCAACCTAAACCTCCCCTGGTGCAGCTTGAGACCATTTCCTCTTGTCCTATCAATTGCTCCTTGGGAGAAGAGACTGACTCCCACCTGGCTCCAACCTCCTTTCAGGGAGTTGTAGAGAGTAAGAAGGTCTACTCTCAGCCTCCTCTTCTCCAGCAAGTCTCCTCTCAGCCTCCTTTTCTCTGGACTAAAGGACCCCAGTTCCCTCAGCTGCATCTCCCCAGCCCTGTTCTCCAGACCCTTCAGCAGCTTTTTTGCCTTCTCTGGACCTGCTCCTCAATGTCCTTCTTGTAGTGAGTGTCAAAAACCAAACCCAGTACTCAAGCTGTGACCTCATCAGTGCCCAGTGCAGGGGCACAATCACTTCCCTATGTTTGCTGACCACACCACTGCTGATCCATGCCAGGATGCTTTTGGCCTTCTTGGCCACCTGGGCACACTTCTGGCTCATGTTCAGGTGCTGTCAACCAGAGCCCCCAGGTCCTTTCCTGCTGGGCAGTTTCTGCCCCAAGCCTCAAGTGTTCATGGGGTTGTTGTGAGCCAAGTGCAGGACTTGGCACTTGTTGAAACTATCCTCAGCCTTCAGTGGGCAGAGTTCTCCCAAGGCAAAATGGCTTGGGCAGGCTGCAACCTGCTCACTCACTACCTTCTCCTTCACCACCTGCTCACTCTCCTACCTGGAGAACAAATCTTATGAAGAGTGACTGAAGGAGCTGGAGCTGTTTAGTCTGAAAAATAGCAGGCTGAGGGGAGACCTCATTACTGTCTACAGCTAGCTGGAAGGAGGTTGTGGAGAGGTTGGTGCTGGTCTCTTCTCAGAGGTGATAGAACAAGAGGGAATGGACTCAAGGTTTAGACTGGACATTAGGAAAAAAAATCCCAGCAAGGGTGGTCAGGCATTGGAATGGGTTGCCCAAGAGAGGTGGTGGAGTCACCAACTCTGGATGTCTTTAAAAGTCATTTGGATGTGGTGCTTGGGGATATGGTTTAGAGTGTACCTTGTAGAGCAGGGCTAATAGTTTGACTTGGTGATCCTGAGCATCTTTTCCAACCTGAACATTTCTGTGATTCTGGAATGATTCTCCTCTAGTCACAGTATGGCTCATTCCTCTCCCCTGTTCCTCCACATTTTGTATTTCTGGCCAGCTGCAGCCACCCTCCTGCCTTTGGCCAGCATTTCAGAGCAGGGATGCTTGGCTGTGCACAGGCAGAGAGGGTGGATGCTGACTTGCTGCTGAAATCAAACACAGCTTCACACGGTGAGCAGCCATTCCAGCTTTTCAAAAGTGCTTTTAAGGTGGCCAAATTAAGGTCTGCCTCAGTTCTTTGCTACAGTTTTGCCTGGGGGACAAAAAGAAATCTTAGAAAAACAAGCACTCCAGCAAAAACCAAGACAAAAGGCCTGGGATCTCTTATCCTAAATTATTAAAGGCTGAAAACATCATGAGGTGGGTCAGGCCACCCCAGTACCAGGCAGCAATTGCAGCTCTGCCTGGGCTGGCTCAAACAAAACATTGATTCAGGTGGACTCTATGTGGCATGGTGGAAAATGTCACTGATCTCACTGTTGTGATGAGCTCTGGACACCTCCCTGCTATCTCATCTGTATCCTCTCCTGCCATGAACCCAATCAGACACTGAGGAAGAACTCAGCAACCTTGTTTCCTTGTTTTTGCCCTTCCAAACCATCAGCAAACCAAGATTTCTGGTTGCTGCTTGTTCATCATCCCAAAGGGATGAGCCTGGGATGAGCTAAAAAATTTCCCAGTTAAAGCAGCTCCATGTTCTAGCCCAAAAGAGCTTGGTTGTGACACTTCCCATCTCTCCACTCTGCCTTCCCAGACTAGGAGCTGGAAATTCGCTTGCTGATGGGAAATAAGAGGGAACAGGAAGACAGAGAGGAGCTGGAAGAACTCCAGCCTATATGCCAGCTCCATTCCCTGCTCTGGTGTCCCAGCCCCAGGAGTTATACAGCTTGTCCCCAGCCCCATGGTGGCAGAGATGCCCTACAGTGCCCCATGGGTAGGAACACTGGTTCAGGGTATGGTGTGGGGGCCTGTGTCTGCCCACAGTCATCATGAGGATTTTGCAATGGTAGGCTTCAAAACCCCAGCCTGGGACTCAGAGTAGCATCTGCTTGGACACAAACAAGGCACTGGGAGTTTTCTTCCCTTTTACAGCCTTCAAAGGTGTTTTAGGTGAGTTTCCTGTTCTAATGAGCTCTTCTGGATCTGATCATGCAACAACTCATGAGGGTCACCAGGAAAAGTTGGACTTTGCATGGAAACTGGGAAAGGGAGGAAGAGGTTACCCTTTAGCTGGTTCTTTGCCTTTGCCCAGGCACTGGAACCAGCCACATCCCAGGCTCAACCACTCTCATTACACAGTTAACTGTGGGGTTTTTTTTAACACATACATCTAAAGTGCTTCAATGTGATGGTGATAAACACTTTAGAAATGCCAATAGAAGAAGATTAGATAAATAGGAAATGGCCAGGGCTGCTGGATCAGACATCCATGTCCTGATTTTTCACAGATGTTCCTATTGATCCACTGGGAACAGACAGCACTGAGCCCCAGGAAAGTAGAGATGGCAGGGATAAGGCTGGGATGAGTGCTGGGACTAGAAATCTCTGCCCTGATAAGACACTTGGCTGCAGGCAGAGCAGCCCATGGAGGAGTGAGTATCTGAAGAGTGCAGAAGCTCAGCATCCTCATCCAGGGCCAGCACCAGGCTCTGCAATAAAGCTCCATCCATCTGAACCTCCCAAAGGCCACATTGATGGGTGATCTTCACCAGCCTCTTGCATCCCAGGGATCACCATACTCAATGCACCCTCCCTGCTCCTCACAGACCTGGGCAAGCAAGTGCTGGGAAGTGTACAGCTGCATGGAGAGAGGTGTAAGAGTCCCTGGGAAGCAAAAGTAGAGCTTTTTAGAGAACCACACCCATGAGCTGTGTTTTGGACAGCACCACACACTTGGGTCACTTACCAGGGGTGCATTTGTGCATACCTATACACCTATGCAATGCTTTGCTGCTATACATAGCACCTGCTATCAGCAATGCTCACTGCCTCTAAGGCAGCCAGGTGAATGTCCACAGCCAGAGGAACTGAGGCACAACTAGATAATTTACAGCTCCTTTCCAGAAGTTCTCTTTGAAGTTGGAATCCAATTAATTTTATACCTGGGGAGAGATTTGCATAGGGATTTTCCATCCATATGGGCAGGTTTTTCAAAAGGACTCAGCTCTTATCTAGGCACCCAAGCAGAGTCTGTTCTCCAAGGTACCCAGCATCCATTAGCAACTCCTTGGAGTAAAGCCAGAACCTTCCTTAGCAAGCCACCAGTCACTGAGCCCTTCTGAGGACACCACCTCTATGGGTCTGGTCTCCAGAGGTGAGGAGCACCCCAATACAAATGCTGATTTTAGCAGGAACCCCTTTCACCCCTGTCTGGAGTTGTGGGCACCTCAGGGCATGGAGAAGAAAGAGGAGTTTAAATCACTGATTCATAGAATGGTTTGGGTTGGAAGGGACCTTAAAGACCATCCAGTTCCAACCTCCCTTCCATGGGCAGGGACACCTCCCACTAGACCAGGTGGCTCAAAGCCTCATCCAGCCTGGTCTTCACCACATCAGGGATGGGACATCCATAACTTGTACCAGTGTCTCACCACCCTCACAGTGAACAATTTCTTCCTAAGACCTAATCTAAATCTCCCCTCTTCCAGTTTGAAAGCATTATCCCTCATCCTGCCACTACACTCTTTGACAGAGTCCCTCCCTACGCGTCCTGAACAAGCTTGGTCCAAGATCAGAGAGATGCCACTTCTGGCATGGGGGAAGCAATGGGCATCAGTGTCTGAAGGAAGACCAGGGCCACCCTGTACAGCAGCCACATCCCATTAGATCACCTTGGCCATGACCTAAAATGCACTCATGCTGCCAGAAGGGTTTGTCTTCTATCTCCTCTGCAAAGATCTGCCGTGGTGGCAGTGAGTGCTGCCTGGCCAGACCTCTAAGCAGCCCCACACCATCCCCAACCTGCCAACTCTTTAGGGCAGAAGCTATGTTTAGACCTGCACTTGGGGCAACCATCTTTAATGACCTCCAAAGAACCTTTCCTGAATGCTTATGAACACTCCAGTGGAGAGGTGAGAGAGCAAGCCTCTCCCCATAGAATCATAGCATCATAGAATCAACCAGATTGGAAGAGACCTCCAAGATCATCCAGTCCAACCTAATCATAGTCCAACCTAATCAGTTCAGTCCAACCTAATCATAGTCCAACCTACACAGACATAGGTAGGAATTGGAACCCACCCCTCTGGAGACCTCTGGAACCCCTCTGGAGATGATTGAGTCCAGTCCCCCTGCTGAAGCAGGATCACCTAGGTCAAGCCACACAGGATCACATCCAGGTGGGTTTGAAATCTCTCCAGACAAGGAGACTCCACAAACTCTCTGGGCAGCCTGCTCCAGGGCTACATCACCCTCACAGCAAAGAAGTTTTTCCATCCCCTTTCATATCTCTATGGCAAACCACAGCCTGCAGCACAGTGCCTGAAAATCTCTGATCCAGGCAACAGCTGCAAAACATCACCTTCAGAATTCAGAGGAAGAGACAGAGCTTCAAATGCACATGAAACCCTCTGAGACCAACATTTCACAAACGAGCAGCACCCACCAGGAGGGAGCAGGCAGCCCTGGCTGCAGCAGCCCTGCTTGTAATGAGCTGACCCTGCAGGCTTCCTCCTGGCTCTCCAGTTTGTGGGGTAATTGCTGGACAAGTTTAGCCTTGCCTGCAGCCATATCAGAGACTGAAGGCTGCTGAGCTGTGGCCAAGGCCAGGTGTGTTAAAAAAAACAAAAACAAAAAACAACAACATATAAAAAAGGGAGAAAAATCTGGCCCTGCACTCTATTGCATCCGTTCTCCTTCCTGCTGAACCAAATTGGCTGCCATCTAAGCAAATGGCAGATGAAGAAAACATTGACTTTCTGTTTCGGCCAATAAACAAGATAAATTGAGTGGGGAGTTGAATGTGGATCAGGGAACATCATTATTTAGCTGAGGAAGAGAGAGGGTTAAAGGTAGAGAGGCTGAAGCAGGGCGTGTGGTTGGATCTCACGAGGGTGTTTCACCTGGCAGCTGAACGCTGGAGGCAGAACTGTGCTAGCTCCACTGAGGCTTGGGACAATGCCATGAGACTGGGTCTGATGTGCTTAAAAGAGAAGACCCCAGACCCAAATCCTGAAAGAAGATGGCTGGTGATTGCATTCCTGCAACTGAGCATCTCCTGCTGCCAAAGGCGTTTGCCCAGGCTGCAGCCTGAGACCTCACTGCTGCTGGTCCAGAAGTAATCAGACCAACCCTGCCTCAGGTCTCAGAGATGCCTAGAACAGGATTCATCTCACTCATCCCAAGATAACCTGACACATTGTGCTGGTTTGAGGCTAATTGGAATATTTTAATAGAGAAAATTATATTATAGGAAAGGAAAATAATGGTGATGTCTACTTCCCTCATAGGCTTGCTGAGATGTTTAGGAAATGAATACAAAACAAAGATAAGACACTTGGGCACAGCGTCTCAGGCTGTCTGACAGCTTCTGGCCTTTCTCCTCTCTGCCAAGTAACCTCACTAACCACTTTCCTTCTAACCCCCCTGGCCAATCCTCCAAACTCACCTTGTGCATAAGGCAAACCTTGGGGTAAGGTATAGGGGTGGGGAGAAGGTGGAAGAGTGGTTGGGAGCCCCTCCTGGAGTCTCTGATTTCTGGGAGGGGAGTTGTGTTTCTGTATTACCTTTACCTTGTACATGTCTGTAACTATTCCTGTCTATTGTGTATATCTCTGCTTGTACATTGTGCTAAGCTGTAAATAGAGCTTCAGTCCTTAACTTCCAGCCCGCTGAGTCTAGTCTGGGGGATTTTACAAAGTGAGGGGGGTGGGGAACTCCCAAACCATCACACACATGCATAGAACCACACTTGGGGCTCCTTCCAAACTCACTGATGGGGACTGGCTCATTTTGGGGGTGATCTCACTGCCCTAAGGTGGTCAAGCACTGCAACAAGAGCTGAGTGGTGCCCTGAGCTCCATAGAACAGACCTCCACTGTTCAGAAAAGGCAGCCTGAGGCACCAGAGTAGATACAGCTCATTGTAGCTACTCTACTTCAGACCTGCCAATGAGGGCTGGCAATGGTACATATATGTGCAGATGCAAAGGGCTGAGCAGACTCCCTTGGCTGCTCACTATTCCCAGACTCAGGTTTCCAATGGAGCCATCACTTTGGAAGCTCTGCCTGCTCATTGTGTGGGTTATTCATTCATTGACAAGCCTATCCCCTCTCAACAACAACCCATGGCCTGAGGCACCTCTGAAGCACAGAGGGTGCATTAAACCAAGGCCAGCACCATGCTTGCACACAGACACACATGATTTCTAAGTTTAACTCAGGGCTCCTCCTGCCTCACTTCAACGTCAAGCATCCCAGAACTGACATCCTCCCTTTACCTGTAAACCTTTGCTACTGGGTTATGATGCAGAACATAAGGAATATGTGCATGTATTAAAGGCAGAAGAGGCTACATCTCCCAGCAGATTCTTTCCTAAGCTCCATTTTTGGCACTACATGTCCCACATCAAAGGCATTTAGCAGAGCTATGCTATGGCAGAGGTTGCAAGAGATGCATCAGGGGCCTGAGCCTGAAGGCAATGCTAGGAGCTGCAGGCAGGTGGGCATGGGGTGGGAACATCCCTCCCCTTGAGCCAGCCAGATCTCAGCCATCAGGTTGGATTCAGTTGCTGGTGTCACAGTGAAGGATATTCAGTTTGAACTGCAATCCACAGGAGTGTGGGACATGGTCGTCACTATTCCTGCCTGATTAGATCTGTCAAAACCTATCAGGGAGAAGTTTGCCTGGGAACCTGCTCTCCAGCTGCACATTTAGTAGCAGGAGATTGATGACAGGAGAAAAGGAGGAGAGGGAAAAAAAAAAAAAAAAAGAAGACAAGAGCAGCATTTGCACACTGCAGAGCCACTCTCCTTCTCCTGCCCATCACATTTCAGTCACTGCCTTTAGTTTAGTGTCCATCTTCATTAAGAAGACAAAATAGAAAGGCTTCCATGCTAATCCAAAGTCTGCCCTGGGGACTGGAGGAGGATGCCCAGAATACAATTTGCTTCCTCTAAAAGAAGACAGACATGCAGAGGCTTGTCCCACCACAAACCCCACAAACCATCTCTGCCAGGTCAGGGAGCAATGGATGAAGATGTGATGGGCTGCAGGAGCATCCATCCATCCACCCACCCACCCATCCATCTAACCATCCATCCATCCATCCCAGCCTGCAGCAACTGGTGCCTCCAGGTAGGAAGGGGAGCTGTGAGCATCACAGAGGCTCTCAGAGGAGTTGAAGAGTGGGCTGATCCACCCTGACACCCACAGCAGTGTACACCCTGCTTCTCTTTACAGGGTGGCCTCTCAGCCTTGACCCACATCATGCTGCAGCTGCAAGGAGACCTGATGCTGCATACAAAGAGAGATGAGGGTTACCCAAGGTCTCTCAGACAAATACTCACCTAAATTACAGTCTAATGCTCCTCTCTGATTACATACACAGGGCAAAACCATTGATTGTTTTTCAGCCAAAAAGCAGCAGCAGAAGCAAGTCTCTGCAAATGTGACCCTTGGAAAAGGAGGGTTTTGGAGGAGAGCTCAGGAGAGCTCACCAGTGAGGCCAGCCTGGGGATTCATGAGCAAGAAAACCATCAGTTGTTGAGTTTTTATCATTTCACCCAAAAAGGTTTCTCCATATGTATTTGCAAGAAGTAAGGATCAGAGCAAAGACTGAGCTGTGAGTTTCTCCAAGCTCTTCTCTCAATGGAGGAGCACCACCAAGCCGAGATGCTGCTTGACTGGGCAAGGAACTGGCCTGACAGCAAGGAGCTTCCTTTCAGCATCTGGCTTAATCCACATCAGGGGACTCACATTCAACTGCAGCAACATTCACCTCTGTCTACCCCAAACCAAGCTCAGTTTAAATGAATAAAGATGATCTCAAAGCTCCAGAGGGGCTGCTCTGCCAAGGGAGGTGAGCAGAGAGCATTGCCAGGAATAAAGCCCTGAGCAAGGGCTGGCATTTTGGGATCAGCTGCAGACTCGAGTGGTGAATCACGGCACGACCGCAGGCAACTGGCAGGATGCTCCAGACTCCTCATCAGTAAAACAGGGACACCAACAGCTACCTACCTCCCACCGTGCTGCAAGTTAATTACTGCTCCTTTGAGTTGTGAAGATGAAAAGCAGCCTACAACTGCAAAGTATTGTTTTATTACTATCATGAATGAAGCCTCCGCTCGTTCCGTCAGAGTGCACCTTAAAGCAGCACTATTGTAGCTGCTAAGAACTGCCCCCAGCAGCTCTACTACCATTGGCAGTCACAGGACTGTAGACTTGCCCATAAGAGCTTTCACAGAATCACAGAATCACTATGGTTGGAAAAGACTTTCAAGATCATCAAGTCCAGCCACTACCTAACTCCACCAAGGCCACTACTACCCCGCATCCTTGAGCATCAGATCTAGAAAGCTTTTAAATACAACTAGGGAAGGTGATTCAACCACTTTCCTGGGCATCCTCTTCCAGTCTTTGAGAACCCTTTTGGTATAGAAGCTTTTCCTAATGCCCAATCTAAACTTCCCATGGTGTCATTTGATGCAATTTCCTCTTGTCCTAACAGTTGTGACTTGGAAGAAGAGACCAACACTCACCTCTCTGCAACCTCCTTTCAAGGAGTTGTAGAGAGCAATGAGGTCTCCCCTCAGCCTCCTCTTCTCCAGACTAAACAACTTCAGTTCCCTCAGCTACTCTTCAGCAGAGCTGTTCTCCAGACCCTTCACCAGCTTCACTGCCCTCCTCTGGACCAGCTCCAGCACCTCAATGTCTCCCTTATACTGGCAACATTCAAAGCTGAACTCAGTAGTCTTAGATGTGAAAACATCTTTGAAGATGCTGGGGTAGAAGAAAGGGAAGAAGAACAAGCAGCCATAAAGATCATCTATTTCCACTCCCCCTGCCATGGGCAGTGACAACTTCCACCAGAACAGGTTGCTTAAGGCTCCATCCAACCTGCCCCTTAACACTTTCAGGGATGAAGCATGCAGAGTTTCTTTGGGCAACCTGTTCCAGTGTCTCACCACCCTCACAGAAAAGAATTTCTTCCAAATGTCTAACCTAAATCTCTCCTCTTTCAGTTTAAAACTGCTACCCTTTGTCCTATCGCTACAGTCCCTGGCAAAGTGTCCCCTCTCAGCTTTCTTGTCAGTTCCTGTAAGTACTAAAAGGCTGCAATAAGGTCTCCCTGAAGCCTTCTCTTCTCCAGGCTGAAGAACCTCGACTCTGTCCTCATGGGGAAGGTTGTCCAGCCCTCTAATCTTCTTCATGGCCTCCTCTGGACCTGCTTGAGTAGGTCCAAAGCAAAATAAAATTCAGATTCTGGATCAAGTACTTCAGGCAAGTCACCTTTTGTACCTACTGCCCCTGCATTATTTAACAGAGAGTCAACATTATTTCCTTTACCTCACCTTGCATTTCTTTAGCTACCACCTCCCTGAGCAGACCCAAATCATTCGATGCCTACACAGCACCTGGCACTCTGCTTTCCTGCCCTGCACACAGCCTCTCCAAGCCCTAGCAACTCAACCCCAACCTGTTGGAGCAGCTTATGGCTCTCCACCTTCCCAGGCACAGCCACTCCCCCTTCTCCAGGCCACCTCCACCATGCCCAGCTGAAGGACTCAAATGCCTGCAGCACAACGGTGGCCACACCACTCGTGACAGGTACCTTACATGTTTAATTCAGAGGCTGGTTTAGTTAATCTATCTTTTAATAATTCATCCCTTCTATCTTAATTTTGGTAGTTGTTGAAAATCCCTAATAAAACATTTAGGGGCTCTTTTACTGAAGCAATGGCATGATTTACTTGATGGAATCCAGCCTTTGATGTCCTGTCTTAATTCCCTCTCTCCCACCGTGCCTCAATCCTGTTTATCGCTGCGCCGGAGGTAAGAGGTTCTTGTCGAGTTTTGTAGCACTTAGATGCCTGGTCAGCGTTAATAATTCAGCTGCCCCACATGGCTTGGACAAGTCTTGTAGCACATCAGCCTCTTCATTTAATCAGTGGCTCCCTCTGC
This sequence comes from Ramphastos sulfuratus, assembly GCA_013399055.1. Taxonomy (NCBI): domain Eukaryota; kingdom Metazoa; phylum Chordata; class Aves; order Piciformes; family Ramphastidae; genus Ramphastos; species Ramphastos sulfuratus. Next base: position 5,402 of record WBNM01003947.1, on the reverse strand, counting down.
CCACTCTGGATCTGGGCATCAGCTGGGAGCAACACAGAGAGAGCAGGAGGAGCATCCCAAGCAACGCGGGGCAGATGCGTGAGCGAAATACCAGAGGTGCCAACAGCGTCGTTGGAAGGATATACAAACCCCTTTCACAGGGCTTGTATTTCATCCTCTACTGCTGGAATGGAGCAACACGCTGGGTTTTTGCATCAGTAATTGGGGAAGAACAGATGGTGGAGGCACAGTTGGAAGTAATACAGCCATTAAAATAATCTATACGGCTTGTAACTCTCCAGCATGTGAGGAAGAGGAAGGCCTGCCTGCGCCTCAGTGCCCACCCGGCTGGCAGGATGGGTGGGAACAGCTCTTGGGTAGTTGTTGGGATATTTTTTGGGTGAGTTTGATGGGTTTTGCTAATTCCCTTCTCTTAGGATTCTCCTCTTCAAGTGATTTGTGGAGCCAGCATTTGAAAAGCCAACAGCTGAATCAGAGCTGCTTCTGCTGAGAATTTCACTCCTGTGTGCCTGTTCTTCACAGTGGGGGTGGTGAAACACTGGCACAGGTTGTCCAGGGAGGTTGTGGCTGCTCCCTCCCTGGAGGTGTTCAAGGCCAGGGTGGATGAGGCCTTGAGCAACCTGTTCTAGTGTCCCTGCCTATGGCAGGGGGTTGGAACTAGATGATCTTTGAGGTCCCTTTCAACCTAAACCATTCTATGACTCTGTGGGCACCTTGTCCCTCCAGTTCACCCAGTTAAAGCAACTGCTGGCTCCACAGCCAGCTGCATGCTACATAAAAAAAGGGCCTTTACAAGAGCTTGTGGTAGGACAAGAAGGAATGGATTGAAACTTAAGGAAAGATTCAGACTGGAGATTAGAAAGAAATTCTTTACAGTGAGTGGTGAGACACTGGCACAGGTTGCCCAGAGAGGTTATGGATGCCCTCTCCCTGAAGATGTTCAAGGCCAGGTTGGATGAGACCTTGAGCAACCTGTTCTAGTGTCCCTGCCCGTGGCAGGGGGGTTGGGACTAGATGATCTTTAAGGACCCTTCCAACCCAACCCATTCTGTGATTCTATGAATCTATAAAAAAACAGCAGCATAAAGTCCCAAGCACTTCAGGCAGGTGATGGTGGAGGTCTCTGTAAGCTAACTTAAAATTCAAATGGGAGAAAGAACTATGCAAAAACACTCCACTGATTCATGAACACTGACACCTCTCAAGGGAATGCTCTGGTTTTGCCATCACCTCTGTCACCTGCATATTTGGAAAGCAGGAAAATGTAAAATGAGAGGAAGAAAATTGCCCAGAAAAGGCCAGATTTAGCCAAATGGTGTCCTTGGGCTGCATGATTTAGGCTATGGAAACCACAGCCTCTGAAACAGAGACCTCTACACCCTGCAAACATCCCAGCCATCAGTGTTGGCTGGTACCTCCTGATGGGTGAGGGTTTTTTCCACACAGGTATACTAGACTAAAGGTCCTATTTTGATATAAAATGGAAGAAAAAGGTCTGAAATCTCAAAAAACACCCACTGGAAGGAGCAATCTTTTCCTTCTCAGACCCAGAAGCCAGCATCCCCATCGTGATTTATGGAGGGAAGAAGGAATGGGAATTCCCTGACTGAGAACAAATGAACCCCAAATCCCCTAGGCACCATGCTTCCCAGGGTGGACACAATGAGCACCTTAGACAGAAAGCTTCCTGTTGGGCTTAAAATCTTCCCTGCAATCCCACAACTAAGTACTTCCCCAAATCCTCACCCTCAGTCCTGAACGCAGGGGAGCTGGCAGGATGTTACCTTGACATCTGGCTTTGCTTTATGGAGCTGTAAATACATTTTTTAATAGTCTGGTGGCAAAGAAGGCATGCTTTCAGGCTCTACATCATCCAAAATTAACTGTGATGCATTTCAAAGAGGGCAAAGGGGTGGAGGAAGGGGGAAACACGAGCCTGAAACCTGCAGAATATAAAAGCCTTGAAAGAAACTGCCAACAAGCCCCTGCATAGCTGCCTTCTGGCTCTCAGAAAGAGATTAAAAACCTGAGCAGCAGCAGGCTAAAGCAGACGTCACAGAGGCCACCCTGGGCCACGCTCATGCTCAGATAAGACTCTTTCTTCATATTATTTTCCTGGAGAGAACCCAGCCTTTGCCAAGGCACAGCTCTGCCCAGCTCCTCCCATCACTCACCACAATGGCTTCATCCACAGCCAGGAGAGGACATGTGAGATGTCAGTGCCTGGCATGACCAGGAGCTCCCTGCATGTGGTCCCAGGGGACCTCAGAGGGTTCTTGCCATGAATGTCAGCATCCCATCCTCCTTCAGCACCTCATCCTTCCTTGTAGAGAAACATTCTGTATTAACTGGATATGTGAGCAATCCAAGCTGTGCTAACTGCTAAATTGTAAGCTGAAGTTTCACAGTCTGCATGCCAAAGGGCCAAGGACATCACCTGCAAGCAGCCCCCAGAGGAATGAGAAACAAGGGAAGATCAAAAGCAAAACAAGGGGTGTTCTGAACAGACAGTGATGAGCTATCTGCTTGGTCCCTCACAATGACTTAGACCAATTAGAGAATGCCACAATAGTTTGCATCGGGGTGATTNTCATAGAATCATAGAATGGTAAGGTTGGAAGGGACCTCAAGGATCATCCAGTTCCAACCCCCTGCCATAGGCAGGGACACCTCCCACTAGCACAGGTTACTCAAGGCCTCATCCAACCTGGCCTTGAACACCTCCAGGGAGGGAGCAGCCACAACCTCCCTGGGCAACCTGTGCCAGTGTCTCACCACCCTCACTGAAAACAACTTCCTCCTAACATCCACTTTCAATCTCCCCTCTGCCAGTTCAAACCCATTGCCCCTTGTCCTGGCATTACAAGACCTTGTCAATAGTCCCTCCCCAGCCTTCCCTGTAGCCCCCTTCAGATCCTGGAAGGCTACTCTAAGGTCTCCTGGAAGCCTTCTCTTCTCCAGGCTGCAGAGCCCCAACTCTCTCAGCCTGTTCTCATAGCACAGCTGCTCCAGCCCTCTGATCATCTTCATCCTCCCTCAGTACCTCATCCTCCCTCAGCACCTCAGCCTCCTCCGCATGCCGGAGCGTTAAGCCTGACGCACCTTGGTTAGCCCCAACGCTGCTCTCCGACACCCTAATTTGACTAACCCTTTGGTGACTAATTTAATTACCCCGGCCCACAAACTGACAGACAGCTGTTAAAAATGGTTATTGCATTATTAATACGCTCCAGTAATTTCCCATTAAAAGTATACTGTTAATAATTTTTTTTTTCTCCCCCTGTATTTCTTCCCTCTTAATTAGTCTATTTAAAACTTTGAAGGAATAGTCTCTTTATGGTAAATGGGAGCGTCGAGCAAATTACATTTTTGATTGAGTACTTCTGTGATAGGCCAGCAAATAAGACCGTTGAGTTGTTAATTATTGTCAGAGTTTCACACGATGCCTGCTAATGAGGCAGTCAATCTTCTCTGCCATTCCTAGAATATTAATGGAGGCCCTTGGTATTGATTTTGTCACCAGGAGAAGGCAGGGACCTCTCCTTCTTCAGTGGCTCCAGGGAGAGCAGAGGGAGCTCTGCACTGGGAAAGGGAATGAGCTGCCCAGGGAGGTGATGGAGTCACCCGCCCTGGATGTATTTAAGAGTGGTTTGGATGTGGTGCTTAGGGATATGGTTTAAGGTGATTCTTGTAGAGTAGGGTTATAGGTTGGACTTGGCGATCCTGAGGAGCTTTGCAAACTGTGATGGTTTGGGAGTTTCCTGCCCCTCCACACTTTGTAAAATGACCCAAACTAGAACTCAGCCA
>WBNM01003943.1:17268-31626 GCA_013399055.1 Ramphastos sulfuratus | reverse complement strand
TGTGTGTGTGTGTTTGCGTGTGTGTTCCTCATTACTAAGTGCAGCCTTGGTGATATGAAGAGCCTTGGATTATTATTTTATAGATGAATTTGGCCTTGCACTGTGTGTGCCTAGATGTTAAAAAAAGCATCAGTGTTCTCTACAGAATGCATATTTTTTGCAAGTTCTTTACTTATTTCAAGCTGATGATCTCCTGATTATACTGTGTCCTTTTGCTGCAGAAGTTGTTGATCTTTGCAGAAAGAGGGAGGGGAAAAAAAAAGACTGAAATGTAGAGAGCGTAGTGCTGTTATTTTGTGGTGACAGGAAAGATGCACCAGCATGCAGGTTTATTCTTATGTGACACATAATTGCTCAAAAACTATTTTTAAATCTGAGCTGAAAGTATGACACAGAAACTGCCGCTTGACAAACCTATTTGGGTTGCATGCAGGGAAAGTTGAGGGGACTATGGCTGCAGCTGTTGGGGCAGGAGGAAACTAAAGGGCAGAGTACCACTGTCCAGGCTGCTGAGCTTACTTTAGTAAGTAAAACCATGCCTGCCTGCAATGTCCACTGTTTTCCCACTGCGACATTTAATGGCTTCCACCCTCGAAGAAATTCTGGCTAAGGAAAAGCTTTCTGGATAGTCTGTAGACCCCTCTGAATGGTTCTTATTGCAGTTTGCTGACACTGAAGGTGTTTGTAACTCTCCATAATGTCAGATATTACCTCTACTTATAAACCGTCTATCTCCAATGTTCTTAGACCATCTTGACTACAGCAATATTACTCCAAATGAATTATTTGTGTGTGCACTACTTCATGCAGACAATTGCTTGTGCTGCTGGCAGGCCAAACCCACAGGTTTGGACTAATGGGCTTTTAAAAGCCAGGCGCAGAAACATCTCTGTGGCTGTCTTTACTCTAGATTTTCCAGTCACTCCATATAGTGATCCCATCCCACTGCTGCACTGAACTGACGGTAACCTTTAGAAGTGAAGACAGCAAGTCTGGGAGATGAGCCTCTCTCATATACTCACTCCCAATATATTGTCCTCCAGAGGGGAAAGGGCACAAGGCCACTCGCTTGTGTTGGTTCTTTCTGCCAGATGAGGCAGTGTCGCCACTTTATTAGCGGTCTGTGTTTGTGGAGCACCAGGTCATGAGTTCTGCCACTGACTCTGCCTGTGTACAGTTTGGTGATGTAAGCATTATACCTCCAGTGAAGTCCCCTGGACTCAGATTTCTTTGTTTATCCTCTGCTATGCCCAGGTCTTGAGAAACACAGCATACTCTTTCCTTAAGAAACACTTTACAGTTTTTCATCTGAACCAGACATCAGTTATGTTGTGTTCCCCATTTCCTGCACAAACTGTTTATGTGCAACTTCAGTTGTGTAGGATTCAAAGGCATCTACTTTATTTCTCACACTCTGGATATTGCAGCTGAGATGAAAAGGTGAGCAATCTGGCAGCCTGTCTTTCAGTGAGAATTGATAATGCCTGAGTGCGATTATTTTTTTGTCCTGTATTCTGTGTGTGTCTGACGTGACAGTGAAATGTCATTCCTGCAGCCCCTTTAGCACTCACCAGGGTAAAATATGTTCCCTCACCTCATGCACTGCAGCTGTATGTTTTCTCTGTATGACAGTGAAGAGCTTAAACTCCAGAGTCACCCACCACGTTAACAAGGATCTCCTTGTGCTAAACCCCAGTTTACTAAGGCTCTCCTGGAATGTGCTGGTGAGAAAGGAAGGATTTTTAATAGCTCTGCTGATAGGATACCTATAGAGAAAATATTTTGTTTTGCATTATGGTTTGCATTTGTTTTGGTTTAAGTTCAGCCTGGTACTTGAAGCCCTTTTTCAACATTCATGGTTTAGGGCATGTACAAAGTACGCAAAGTGCACTGCTGCTCTTGTGCTGTGAACATAGTGACCCTTTCCTTTCCACCCAGAGAAGCAAAAAAGCATCTTAAGCTGAATACCACCATTCTTAAACTGTAGTGTAACACAGAGGACAATACCTTTCCCAGAGATCTGACACTCACAGGGTAAGTTTATTTCATGGGCCATGTTGCTAACCGTGCTGATTTCACAGATGTAGAATAAGTAACATGTCCTGTTTCATGATGATAAGCTATATTAAAATATGATTAGCCTTTTTAAAAATTAAAGATGCTATGGGAAGGGTTATCTTTTAAGCATATGCACAGGTCTCCTATGTTCAGTCAGCCATGATAAGCTATCATCTTGGAGTTCATCTGGCAGCAGGCAAGCTGAACAAATACGTTTTTACATAAGACACAAAACCACTGTGATCTAGCTAAAAAATGAATTATTATTTTTATCCCTGAAGGCTGTTAATTGTTTAAAAATTCAAGTTATTGAGATTTATATACTTTGGAATACAATTTATTCACTTATTCAGCTTGTAAATTTTCAAACATAAGTATCGGACCATATTCAAGGATACTATGGAAACAGACTGATTCAATTTAAAGAATGAGCAACTAGTCCTCATAGAGCTGTGCTTCTATAATTATGTGCTTACAGTTTTCTAAAACTACAAGTAAACTTGGGGAAAAACATTCAATTAAAATGAATTACTCTAATTTATCATTGCTATTAAGACAATCATTAGGAAATCTGAATGATAGGTCACAAGTTACTGTGCAAGGCACTGTCCTCCAGAAAATAACATGTTGCCCATCCACATAGCCATGACTCAAAGAAAGATGGATGAAAAATCATGATCTTATCCACTTTCAAATATCCTGTTGAGATAGAGAAATCAAGTAGCTTGACCAGGGACTATAAGAAGATCCAAGAAAGAACTTGCAACTGAGCTGAAGAAATGTCTTCAGAAAATTTATATTGAAACGGCTTTGTGCAGTTTTGCTGTTGTTGTTTGCTTGGGTTTGTTGGGGTTTTTGTTTGTTTGTTTGGATTTTTTTGGGTTTTTTTTTTTTCCTCATAAAAAGGATCTTCCAATATTTTTTCCTATGAATGAAAAATGAAAGCAGATGACATTTTTCAGATTTAATATTTCAATTTTCAGACATTCCTCTTGGAAAACTTAGAGGGAAAAACCTATAAAAGTTTATTTTCTGTAGTCAGCATTCTTTACCAAAAATTCCAGTTCTTCAAGTGATGTTCAGTAATCAGGAGGACATCTCTATGCTCCCTGAAAAGTTGCTGCAGTTGCTTTGACAGTGTCCATCCAAAAGCAAGAATCACTCAAGCCCACATAAGCTAGAAAATGACAGCGAGTATTTGTGGAATGATTTCTGTGCAGTCTAGGAGAAATAATGTGCCTGGAAGGTAATATTTCTATTTATTTTTTAATCTAGGTTGAACATATGATTATGGAATATGTACTCCACTAAGGGAGAATTTAAAAAAAAACACCTTTACCTTGTAATTAGCAACAAATGACTACAGCAGCCTAGGGAAAAGAACACTGTGCCAAGCTTTTGTGCCAGGTTTTCTGGTACAGGGACAGTTCCCTGAGAGAAGACAATGTGATTTTTGTTTTTTTAAATAAAAAGAATAATTTTTATCTCCTAGACCAGGCTTTTTCTCCTCATAAAAGTTATAATACCTCGAAGACTGCAGTAACCCAGTTTCTTGGCATGTGGATGAGCTACTCTAGAGAGAGCAGACAAGTAACATTACAGCAGAGCTGTTCATCTCCTAAGGCTCTGGACCACTGAGGATGGGGTGATGAAAGTTATGTTGGCTTTGTGTTGTTCAGCATTTGACCCGTTGCTGAAGGGATTTCTGCAGAAGATGGCTTTATAGCCTCTTTGCACAAGAGAAATGGCGCAACGGGGGTTGTAATACAACTGAGAACTGGGCCAGCTGTGTCCTGGAGCACATTAAGACAGAAACTGTCTGGGTTTATGCTTATATGCAGCTGTTTCCTGTAGCTCTGGGAGTTATAAAATGTGCTCTGCTTTTGCTGTCAAAGACCTTAGTTTAAAACCATATTCTTTAGGAATTGTAGAGACTGTAAAATAAAAAACACCCAAAACCCCCAAACAAGCAAACAAACAAAAGCAAGACTGGAAGAAAGTAGTTTGTGTCCATTCACTTCTCTCCTCAGGTGAATAACTCATTCTTGTAGTTCGAAGTGACAGAGCATCTCAGAGATCACAGCCAATAAAGATTTAAATGACTAGCTACAAGATACAGGGCTACACCCTTGTCATACAATCATTCACCTTTAAGAGGGTACAAAAGAAAAGTTCTTTGGATTTGCAGGATTTCCCTTTGTTCTTGAAAAGGCATAGGCAATACCTCTGTCTAAAAACAACATGAAAAAAGACAACACTTATTCTTTTCCAGGAAAAGTATTTTGCATGTAAGTGATCTTGTTGTTTTAATCAGCTTTTACTTTATGTAAAAACACAGCCTTTGGGCTAGTCATCTAGAAAATGGTGACATAGTGAAATACTAACACAAAAAGAGTCATGACTCCTGTTTATATAGATTTCCATACTGCTAACACACCTGAGACTCAGTTCTTCACCAGACAAAAATGAAGGTTTATGCAAAATTGAACCTTTTACTTCAAGACTACCTGAAACCTCAGCTGCATGTATATCCTGACCGGACCGTGCAGTTCTCAGTTCTTCCAACTTCCTTGTTGGTGTTTCCTGTGAGATTGGCATCTCTCCATAAGCTGAAATGGTGATACAGGGTTCTCAGGGTAAGACAGTCACTGTGTACTTACTATGCTTCTACTCTCGGGCTTTCTCTACTAACAGCTCTTCAAAGCTATGGACACAATTGTTTTTGGCCACCTCGATGAAAATGTGGTCACTGGCTGGACATATGCTGCTTAGCTTTCTTGCATTTCAAGATATTCAAGATACTCACAGAATGTAAGTGACTGGAAGGGACCTCGAAATATCATCTAGTCCAACCCCCCTCTCAGAACAGGATCTCCTATACCAGATCACACAGAAACATGTCCAGGCGGGTTTTGAATATCTCCAGAGAGGGAGACTCCACAACCCCTCTGGGTAGCCTGTCACCCAGTTCTGCTGAGAGTTTTGTCACTCAGCAGAATTAGGTAGTTCTTTTCTGGGTTACTGGCTCTTTTCTGAAATTCGTGACACAGGAATCTAAGGTTTTGGGTTGTTCGTTGTTATTTGTTTGTTTGGTTGGTTTTTGTTTTGGTTTTTTTTTGTAATATCATTTCCTCCCTTGAGCCCAGATGCCTAAAGTAGGTCAATATCTGATCCACCACATGGAATTATGAGACAAGTCTGAAATATCTTTCAACAGCATGTTAAGTCCCATAAACAAACTTGAGGAAAAGGAGAGGAAGGTGGTCCTTAGTAAGCCTGATGAGTTTCTTAATTTGAGGAAAGATTGCGTTATTTTTCATTAATGCCTATTTAACTTAAAATGACTACTGGAAAAAACAATTTGGACCAAAGAAGATGCTGCTAAAGATTCAAATACTTTATATATCAAACTGGGTTTTAGGGTAAACACTGCTAAGGCCATTCTGAGCATTTGATGTCTCTTATTCCTGAGAGCCACAAACTGTGACAAGGAAACAAAACCAACAGTAGTACTTTCATCACTTCAAATATGAAAGGACATGAGACGCATTTCAATAGTTTAACATAGTTTATCCAAGTCAGCTTTAAATATCTTAGAAGCTGATGTAACTTAGGTGTTTATGTTTGCATTGCTTACTTCAACTGACACAGTGATTGGCTATAGAGAGCACTACAGCTGGCACAGCTTTGAGGAACATATGTTAAGAAAACATCAGTTTGCCTGGAAGCTGATTTTTAATGGAGTAGTTTTGTAGCTGATATCAAAAAGGAGAAAAGAATCAAAGCTTTCTTCTTTAGGCTATTTTTTTGAATTGCAAACCAAATTGCCTTTGCTTGCTTTCTGAAAGGTAGATAGAAACCTGTGATACTGCAGAGGAAAATGCAATTTAGCAAGATTACTTAATGTTCTCTGTTAAAGTAAGGAAAAGGTGGTGGTATTTCTATTCTTTGGTAGAGATGTAAGGAAAAAGTTAAGAACAGGGGATGAGGGATGTGAGAGGAAACCTAAAAAGACCAGACTTCTATATAGATAAATATACCTACCTACAAATAAAGATTAGAGATCACTTCTTCTGAGTAAAGGAGAAAAAGTGACAACTGAAAGCCTTAGATGTGATAGACTGAAGTCACTGCTCTAAAATATTTGAAGAAATCCTTGTTATTTATATAGAAGTGAAAGAAGTGGGAATGTCCTGTGTCAGCAGTTGTGGAAGGGGCAATTTTTCTTTGTCCACTGTAGCCTAACCCATAATCAGAAGCAGCAGTTGAATATGTACTATTACAGAGGTACCAACCCTTACCAGGTGTGTTTCTGACTCAGGAATGTGGAAGACAGTTACTTTTTTTTTTTTTTTTTTTTTAATCTTTGTTTCTACTTTATCCTCCCCTGACTTCTTTTCAATTTGTCCTTTAAAGCAGCCCTTTGTTGAAAACCACTAACCTCATACATGGGCATCTTTCTGACATCAGAGCGTAAATTATGAGCACATATTCATTATGAAACTAAAATGTGCCTAGTCCTTTTAAAACAGCTGCCTCAGGATTACTGTTGGGCAGGATAACTGTTTGACTGTCTTTGCTAACCTGTTCAATTCTGCATTTGCAAACACTTGGCACATGGAAACTAGTTCTTATCAAAATTAAATTCTAGCTTTATGAGCTCAGTTTTTAGTCGTGTGTTAAGCCCTCTTTCACCTGGAGAATGATCCAAAAAGTACCTGTATAAACAAAAGCAGTTCAAGGATCTGAAACTTTTCCAAATGTTAGACATTCAGGTCTCCATTCCTTATGGAGAAAGGGCAGAATGCATGTGAGTAGCACTGCTTTGCAATCACTTGTGCAGTGTAAGAGAAGGGATACTGCACTCTTGTGCTTCATTTAGTTTTTAGAAGGATCTTGGGTTTTGGGAAGTGATTGCTGGTCCCACTGGCAGTACAAACAGAAATAGACAGTGACTTGAGGCAAATAGCATTTTGAGGCAGATGGATATCTGTCTTTCTGGTATTTGACAAATGCCCCTGGATTCTCTTGGGCACTGATGTAAGACAGTACCAAGGGGTGGTAACACGAAGGGATAANGGTAACTCCCAAACATACATCAGTAATGTATTCTTCTTAAATGTGACAAAAGTGACAAAATTGCAAAGTCAAAATTTGATTTCTGCACAGCCAGCATCAAAAGTTTTATGATAATCTCCAAGTTTCCCTTGGAGATTTTTTTATGTCCCCTATAGGGACAATGAGTTGATGTAGCTCACCAACATGGGGCTAGCAAGACACTTGCCTCTTTCCTACACCATATGAAGTGCTTAGGCTGCTTCTGCACTCTAGTATACTTCAGAGCTAATGATAAAGAATTTCTTCAGACAGAGGAAAAAAATGTAGGATAAGCCTAAGACTCTTAATTAGACAAAATAAACCACTGAAAATGTGCAAGTCCAAAATTTAGACAAGGAATTAAAAAAGGGGATTCCCAAAGCTGAAGAGTCTAAATAAAAGAGCCTTTGTTAACCTATTAAGTGTTTTTAATCCTGGTAGTATATGAAGTGATAGGTAGAGGCTGAGCTGCTCTATTAATGATATGAGGACCTTGTTACTCAGGCCGTGAAGTCCATTTACCCTGGTAATCACACAGACCATAAAGACTGTTAATTAGATGAACACGCTTAAGGATTTTAGTGAAAACTGACACTTGCCACTGTCTGAATGCAGTTTCATATTATCTCTTTAAAGTATTTTTGTGAAAGGTCAGTGTTGCAGTTGACACCCACTGTTTAACTTCTCCCGAATGAATTTGACAATGCACTTTTTTTGTTGTTATTTTTTCTTTCTTTCTTCTAGAAACAGAATAACTTTTCCTATAAAGAAGAGTGGGAAAAACATAATTGCTGAAGTAAAATTATGTTAATGGGAAAGGTGTATGCTGATGACAGTCGTGATCTAGGCATGCATTTATTGACAGGACTTCAGTAGCTTAAGGGGTCCCATTCCATTGTTTGAGAACTTTCTTGTTAAAATAACTCCAGATTGGTCTGGCATGTATGCTGTGTGTATTTTCTGGACTAGCTATGCACATATATAAAACTAGTTCAGAAAACTGGAGGAGTATCTGTTGGAATTAGTTTTCTAAAAGTGGTACTCTAAAGGTGCTTGTAGGCTTTATTTTAGCAGCAAAGTGGTTAAGAAAGGTTGAGCTGCAAAGAAATTAAGAAGTACATCAGTGGGAGATCTTTACACCAGCTGAAGTGAAATTTGACCCTTTGGGAGAAGTTCAGGAAACCCAGAGAGCTATCTTTCTACTCAGGCTGTTTGTGGAGAAACAGCAGGGATCAGCTCCAGCTGTCCCTCTCACTAAAGGCAATTACAGGTGTACTTCCCTACACTTGACATCTCATTTTCTAGGTCTGTAAAGTTAGGACAGCATTTAGTTCATTATCTTCCAGTGGTGCTGTATGTAACATTTTGTAGATTTTAATGAAAGTTAACCATAAATCTATAAGACATGCTAAAACTCTAGTACAAGAAAACAGGAATTGGTTTTGACAATTCTTCTAGCTCCTGTATTTCAATATAATGGGATAAACAGGACTGTAGTTTACATGAGTGCTAAGAGGGGGAAAGTTGGTATCCATGTGAGGACATATAGGATAACATGGCTTTATTACAGCTGTTCATGAAGGAATCTGTTTGGATTGGTATTTTCTTGTGCTAGACGTGGTATATAAAGAATATCAAGAAGGAGGGATGTCTTAATGAGAAATGATACTCTCATCTAAGTCATATTGGGAAGAAAGTAGACAAAAGGAGATTCCCTTGGTACATGCTATTCAGTCTTTCCTGGTTTTCCCTTTATTAAGTCTCCTCTATCACACAAAGAATAATACAAACCTGACATACACAGTCATTCATTTTGTTTCTGAAAGTGGTGTGATGATATTATTCACAATTTCTGGAAAAAAAAAAATCTGAAGGGTGTTATTTTATTTTCTTTTTTTATACCCCTATCCTGGCTTTTTTGTTCCATCTGCAGCTCAGAAAACTTGAATTAAATCATAATTTTATGATACCTGTGTAGAAAAATCACCTAGTCCCAGAAGAAAACCTGAAAAAGGGGCATGTAAGAAGAGAAGCAGATTCATAGTCTAAAAAATAGAATAAAGAAAAGAAAGTTAAATAGAATTGTAACCCTCTTCCCTCAAACAGAAACTTTTTACCAGATTGCAAAGTGTTCCCATCAGTTTGGTAAGGATTTAAAAGCTTCTTTTCTGGTACTGGTAACACAGAGATACAGAAAAATTATCTTCCTATTCTGATAAGTGAAGTTTCTACTCGGACCTAAGGGGAGAAGATCACAAAGTGTCATGGAAAAGCTTCTGTGTAGAAGACTTCAATTACACATAGGTAGAGCCAAAAGGATCTCCAGCGGCTTTACTGTAAAGTGCTGTGGATAGGTGTCTATAGCTAGCAACCATTCAGGGACACATGAAAAGTTTGTGTGGTGTTACGAATGAAGCAGAGTTAAGAACTTCAATGTCATTTCAATGATGTAGGAATCATAAAATAGTCTTAGGTGGGAAGGGACTTCAGAGACTGTTTACTCCAATGTCCTCGCCATGGGCAGGGGTGCTTCTCAACTAGACTAAGCTGGTTACTCAGCTAACCCATGCAAAGGTGTACACCCACACAGTTCTTCTCTACCATTTTTCTCTTGAGTAACAGGTGAAAGCATGAGGAAATGGCCTCAAGTTGTGACAGGTGAGGTTTAGATTGGATATTAGGACAATTATTTTTATTGAAAGGATCATTAAGCATTGGAACAAGCATCCCAGGGAAGTGGTGGAGTCAGCATCCCTGAAGGGATTTTAAAAATGTGTAAGTGTGGTATTTAGGGACATGGCTTAGTGATAGACTTGTCAGTGCTGCGTTAAAGGTTGGACTCAGTGATCCCAATCAAACCTATACTATGATTCTGTGATATTCTATGAAGGTTGACATTCCGAAGTTAGAAGATAATTGTTAAATATCAGCAAATGGAACAATTCAGTGGATGATGGAATCATAGAATAATTCAGATTGAAAAAGATTTCAGAAAGTAATCTTATCCAATGTCTTGCTTGAACCAGGAACAACACAGTTTCAGAACACACTAGTTTGTTTACAAATGCTGAAGTATAAAGTTTCCAGACTATTGTAAGCAACTCAGACACCAATCTTAGTAAAAACTTTCTCTTAAACCCTTACTTACTTGACCTTAAATAGAAAGAGAAAATGTTTCTGAAAGCTGTTAGCACTCAGGTCCATCTTCTGCACTACAGACAACAGAGCTAAATAAGAAGTTAGTTCTTTTTTTTTTTTTTTTTATTTTAATTGAGATAGGAGAATTCTGACCCAAATTAAACATGGCAAGCACTGTCTCTTATTCCATAAGATAGGGGTAGATTAAACCACAGGTCAAGTTGCCAAGCAGGAGTCTGCTTATGTTAGATTTTGTAGAAACCAGCCAGTTTTACAGAATCCAGTGAATTTGCATTTGGCCAAGTGTCTCTGACACAAACAATCTACATTTTAATATGCTCCCACTATAATGTTTTAAGACCTCCTTCTGTGTCCCCATCTGCACTCTATTTGATTGTTGTATTGTTTGTCTTTTTCTTTTTTCAACTTCTCGTCTTTTTCCCCTTTTTTGTCCCTAAAAGCATAGTGTTGCAGCCGCCAGCAGTGCCTGATCTAAGGCTACCATAGTACAGTGAACTCTTTAATTCTCCCAGACATTTCCCTATAGCAACTATCCATAAGAAATTGTTTTGCTGAGGGCAGTTCCTGTCATCTAATAAAGAATTGCAACAGGAAATCTTCTTTAAGGTAAGAAGGTTGTGCACTTCCCATATCATAAGCATGATGCTATAACTCATTGTGACTACCACAGATTTTCAGTTCTTCTCAGAGATTATTTCTCCTGCCTGGCCCTTATCTGAATGGAAATAAGTTTGCATATTCTCCCACCAGTGAGGTAATCTGTTAAAGGAATTTGTACCATTTCTGAGCTACACTCAATAGCGATGTCCTCTTCTCCTGGAACGAGGTCCATCAAGAAAACCATTTGGACAATACTCTCCAAGAGCAGAGCAAGACTTTGCATTAGTAGTATAAATGGATCTCAGAAAACTTATGGAATAAGAAAATCTAGTGGTAATGATTTACAAACCCAGCGGAATAAGTCTCCATTTATAACTGATCAGGCTGTTGGAAAATTATTCTCAATTTCTTTGCCTGAACATGAATTTTTGCTTGTATTTTTTTGTCTGTATTAGTTTCTCCTTGGAATATTCAATGGTTCCCAGGATGTCTGCAGGAAACTGTGGTCGCTATGTTGTTATTTTTTACTGTAACTCCAGACACCTAGTGTGTATCTTAGCTACCCATCTAGGCTTCTCTTTATATACACTGAAAATAAACGTTTCCAAAGTATAAAGTAACCCATCCTAAACAGCTTTGACATCTGCTCTTATGAGACCATCTTTGTTCAGCAGCAGGCATCTTATCTCAGCAGCATACATCCACCTTTACAGATGCATACCTACTTTGATTCCTATCCTACATAATCCTACAGCCTTAGGATAAGAAAAAAGAAAGCTATGAATTGGCTTTAAAATCTTGTTTCTGTTTCACAGAATGTTTTAGGCATACAGTAAGTCCTAACACAATGTCATATTGAACTTCATGCATGTCATAGATTCATAGAATGGTTTGAGTTGAAAGGGACCTTAAAGATGATCCAGTTCCAACTCCCTTGCCATGAGCAGGGATACCTTCCATTAGACCAGGTTCTCAAGGCCTCATCCAGCCTGGCCCTGAACACCTTCAGGGAGGGAGCATCCACAACCTCCTTGGGCAACCTGTTCCAGTGTCTCACCACCCTTACTGTAAATAATTTCTTCTGAATATCTAGTCTAAATGAACTCTTCACAAGCATGAAGTCATTCCCTCTGAAAAGCTTGTAAGAAGTTCCTCCATGACTTTCATGTAGGCCTCCTTCAGGTACTGGAAGGCTGCTATAAGGCCTCCACTGAGCCTTCTTTTGTCAGAAATTTTGTGAGGAATTATGACATTGGATAGACTGTTATTTTCAGTTTGGTTTTGGCAAAAATTAACTTTGGGGAAGTTGAAATGCCATTATAACAAATGCTACAGTGTTTATTGCATTATTAATTCATTTTCTGTATAAGCCAATATACTTTTTTAATGGAAAGATCATAGGCATTTGTCTTCGGTTGGATAAGGGGTTCAAAAGTAGAAAACAGTTTCTTCTGGCCACAGAATAATCTTGAAATAAATCTGATGTCATGGAAAATACAGTTGTCCCTCAAACATTGTAAAACCCTCAGTCTTTTCCTAGATTTTTACATCTAATCAGACCAGGAAGTGGGGAATGAATAATTTTACCCCTTCAGTCTGCAGATTAAGTCTGACACAGCTAATAGAGTTTTCCTTGCTTACAAACTAAGTTTTGAAATGCGATAACTGTTGGGAAATCTTTGGGTTGGTGGTTTTTTTTTTGCAGTTGTAAAGAGAGGGTGGAAAATATAAACCAGGCACAACGAAAAACAGCTGCCTGATCTTGAAGATGACTGAGATGCAATTTTGAGTTGAGCATTAGATTTCCTAGAGAAGACCACTAATGCAATAGGTTTTTCCTGTGCTCCACTGTTAGTGCAATTTCAACAAAAGAAGGATCTTTCGTGGCATGAATTGTAAGATGGGCAAACAGGTGGGAAGAATGGAACAGGCCATGAAAACAAAACTGAAACTTGATATGAGGGCTGAGACTTTCATTTGGAGCGAAGAGCTCATGAGCAGTAACTCATCTATAAGCAACCTCTTGCCACAAAAAAGGCAAGACTAAAAGACTAGCTGGCTACTGAGCCCAGCTCTGCTTTACTATACTGGACTGTCAGGGTACTGGTTTCTCTCCATTGGTGGCTGGAGGTAACCAGGTCAGCTTTGCTGCAGTTGTGAAATATGCTGTTGGTTTTAGAAGGGTAGAAGTTATATAAAGATGCCCATTTCAGAGAGTAACCCTAACCCTAACACCCCCACCCCACCCTACCCTTCACTAACCTCATGCCTCAGCTGGGTTGACTGGGAGTCGAGTAGTTAAGATGCATTCAGGGTGGTTTTTTGTTATGTGTGGTCCTACTGACTTGAAGATTTCCCCTAAAATCTGCCATTCCATTCACCTTAGCATACTCTGCTAGATTGTTACTGAGCCGGTAGCTGCATGCCCACTGTGAAGATGTAAGAATTATTTGAACTGAGTAGATTTTTTCATTAGATAATGGATTTGATTAATGTAGCCTCTTCATCTTTGAATTGAGTGTAGTGTCCATCTGCAGAGCACTGTCTGATTGAGTTAGGTTCTTACATTAGTGCCTATCACAGAGCACACATACACACATAATTTTCTCATTATTAAAATTCACTAGGCAATTTTTATCACCACATTTTTTTCATTTCCTTTGGCCTCATTATAAAGAAGTACCCATAGATTGTGTAACCAGGATGAATATTAGAAGCTACTGAAGCTTTTTAAGACAAAAATGATAAACAAACAAAATAATAGAATCTCATTAAATCTTTTCCTTTCAATCCTATCCACATAAGCCTTCCAAAATACTCACTTCTAGCAATATTGCGTCTAGAATATTGGTGTCTTCCATTCACTAGATTTTGATTCCTTTAATGACCTCTTAGCCAAGGATTCAGGATGAGGCTTAATAAAAGCATTCTTTTCAGACACAAGCAGTAGCAAATCATAGAATCATAGAATGGTAAGGTTGGAAGGAGACCTCAAGGATCATCTAGTTCCAAGCCCCTGCCATAGGCAGGGACACTTCCCACTAGCACAGGTCACTCAAGGCCTCGTCCAACCTGGCCTTGAACACCTCCAGGGAGGGAGCAGCCACAACCTCCCTGGGCAACCTGTTCCAGTGCCTCACCACCCTCACTGGAAAGAACTTCCTCCTAACACTCAGTCTAAATCTCCCCTCTGCCAGTTCAAACCCATTGCCCCTTATCCTGTCATTACAAGACCTTATAAATAGTCCCTCCCCAGCCTTCCTGTAGGCCCCCTTCAGATACTGGAAGGCTACTATAAGGTCTCCTTGAAGCCTTCTCTTCTCCAGGCTGAAGAGCCTCAACTCTCATAGCCTGTCCTCATAGCAGAGCTGCTCCAGCCCTCTGACCATCTTTGTGGCCCTCCTCTGGACCTGCTCCAACACTTCCATGTCCTTCCTGTGCTGG
>WBNM01003943.1:0-17043 GCA_013399055.1 Ramphastos sulfuratus | reverse complement strand
TCCCTTCTTGAAGATGGGTGTTATGTTTGCCCTTCTCCAGTCAGCAGGAACTTCACCAGTCTGCCATGACCTTTCAAGTATGATGGACAGTGCTTTTGCAACTTCATCTGCCAGTTCCCTCAGGACCTGTGGCTGGATCTCGTCAGGCCCCATGGACTTGAGCATGTTTAGATTTCTTAGGAGCTCACAAATGTGATCTTCTACTATAGTAGGCAAATCTGCCTTCTCCCAGTCCTTACTTTTACCTTCTGGAACTTGGACATTGTGATTGGAGCCCTTGCTATTGAAGACTGAGGCAAAGAAGTCATTGAGCACCTCAGCCTTATCAGTATCTTTTGCTTCATCCACGTTCTCATTCACCAGCACCCCCAAGTGCCTTTCCATGGGGCTGCTCTCTAACCTCATCCCCCAGTCTGTACTGATAGTGAGGGTCATGTTCACATTCCTCAAAAGCTGTATGAGGCACATGTGCATATTTTGTGACATTTTGCTTTAATCCATGTTTCCTCCCATTAGATATGAAGTTGCAAGTTTCTTATTTCCACTTTAGTATTTAGGGTATGTTTTTGTCTCTTTATGTCCACTAGTACTGATTAGAAGGAAGAGGGTGTTCTTTGTTTGCTTTTTCTTTAATGTAGAGGGTAAAATTTGTAAGTATTTGTGCTGTGCTATGGGTCAGTACTTCTCATTCCAGAATACTTGCTTCATCTGTAGCTACATCCAGCAAGGTACTACAGGATTCTTAGAAAGAAAGAGATTAAGTGCAGCACTGTTTTGTTGCTATGAATTACCAAAATATGCTTTAAAACATAGCATTTTCCTTCTTTAGCTTTGAAAATGTCTGTGTTTTGGAAAGGCCAAATCTCATCTTCAGTTGGCTTTCTCAGAGAAATGTTCACTTGGGCAAAATGGCTTTAGCAAATTATTTCCAAACAATGTTTTGTAGCATCACTTAAAACTTTTCCCATCTTTGCCATACTAGGAAGTCATCCATTTCATGTGCCAGAACCTTAAACAGGTTTCAAACATTTTAATTGCAGTATAGTCCATGATAACTGTAAGACTAGATCCCATTTAATCTCAAGTTCAGAGCTTCTAGTTTCTTACTTGTTAAGAAATATGGCTACAATACCATTTTTCTTCAATCTTTCTGGTCTAGCTGTTAATGTATCAAAACATGTCTTGTACATGCTCAGTTTCCCACTATAGTACATGAGCAAAAAATCTGGTTGAGATTTGTCTTTGACAAATTCAACAAGCCAGGCTCTAAATAACCTAACAGAGCAACAAAGCACACAGATCTGCTATATTTCTTATAACCCGAATTTCTTCACTTTTGGTTAACTATGTGATAACACTAATTTCACCCCTAGGGTTTACTGGAACATTAAGGTACTCCTTCCAAATCTCTGAGATGCTGCATCAGCTGCCTTCTTCACTTCACTGGGATTTTGTATTAGCATAATAATAGCCACCCCCACAAATTAATCTTGTTTTCTGCCAAGAAAGTCACAAATGCCATACAGCTTGGCCTTAAACACATATAATCAAATTAAAGTACATGAATACAATACCGAATGAATCCAAGGTTTTTCATAATGAATGCCACAGGGTTTTTTAAATGCCTGCTCCTTAAAATCAGCTGTCTTAGGTAGTCACACAGCTGTTTCCAAAACAAATGCTGCCTTTACACAGTGATCTTGATTCACCGAGCTTAAATGTAATGAAAAATTATGATTGATCCAATGGACATCTCTGAAGTGTTGAAATACTTGACAAACTTTTCTATCTACTGACTCAAATGACATTTACAAAATTCCCTGACCTGTGAGTTAGCAAATACAGTGCACCTGCCCCAAGCATATGTTTTCTAGACAGAAACAAACAGATCCATCCTTAGGAAGATCTCCTGACTGCTCAAATATTTAATTTATTACATATATTTCAAAGCACTGAATTAGATCAACAACCTACTTTCAGTTTCCAGTTTTCAAAATACTATTTTGCTTCTGGTTTGTATTACTGAAGAATGTAGACTTGTCCCTGTAGAGGAGACCACATCATTGAGGATTTTCACCTGTGCAAGTCTGTGGGCATAATGACTTGGGATAAAGTACAACAGGTTTCCTTGATGGGTGTGGTAGTGNGGGCAGTTTCAGCCTACCTCAGACCAACTGAGAGTGGAATGGATGAAGCATTCTAGAAGGCCAGTTTGGGTCTAGTGGGTTTTATACTTATTCTACCTGATTGCCTTTTATATATATGCACTTATAAATGGAATTTCTCTCTAAACTTCCAATCAGTGTGCATTATCCTCATTCTTATTCCCAGAAAAGGGTAAGAGTCATTTCTGTTCTCCAGTTCTGGGTAAGCTTGTGGCCCAAACTGGGACAATGGGTCATTGTTTCAGGCTGTTTCGGACTCAGCGATCTCATTACAAGGCAAATGGAACAGTCCTCTGGCCATAACCACATTCTCTGTAAATGCTAAAACTTTTCCCAATTATCATTTCTTTCACAATGTGAATGCCTTGCACTTTATATATAGACAAATATACCCCAAAAAATTAGAAATGTTTTCAATTTTTGAAAAAATACTCAAGTATCATAGAAAGTATCACTTCTTTAGGAAATACAGGTAACATAATCAGTCCACAAAAGGCTTTGTTAAAACCCTTGCAGAGGTGAAAATGCCACAATACGAAGCTGAAGCAATATTGCATTAAAAAAATAAAATTCCTCTTTTCTCCTGCAAGTCATAAACCTGTCTTCTCAGGAAATATTGGAAAGGACTGCAAAGTCAGACTGCTGAGCTAATGCATATGCATCTCAATAAACAGATGTCAGTTTCCACTCATGCTTTAAAGAATGTGTAACAAGAATTCTTAGAAAATCTAGAATTAGTTGAACGGAGAAAAATCGTAAATAATTTTATGCAATTCTAAAGGACAATTAAAATATTAATATACTGCTGTGTATCTAAATCTATTGGTGTCCCTCAAAATTCTTATGCTTCCTCTGCCTTGGCTTTTATCTAATTTAAATCTAAATGTAGCTTCATTTACACATCTATACTTCAAAAATGAGTGTGCATAAACACTGTCCTTGATCTTTTTTCGGGAAGGATTTCTCAGTCTCTGGGGTATGATCACACTCTGTAGTGTATGTCAGTTAAATTTGTAGCTCTTGAGAACAATGGCAATATTCAGGTCTCATTGCAAATCCTGGATGGAAATAAACAGTTTCCAAAGCTTAGCTCGCAGGAATCAGCAATCTACCCTGCCACATATTTCTCGTTGCAGTGAAGTTGTATTATACAGCTTCAAAAACAGTGACTATGCACATTATTGAGGGCACTGTTGCTATCTACGTGGCGGGGGGGGTGGGCTTTCTCTCTGACTGTAGGGATCAACCAGAGGCACCAAAAAGCACCCCAAACCATGGTTTGGGCACTGCAAGATCCTAATGATGATGATGAAACCAGGAAAAAGTGAACAGATCCTGTGCTCTGAACTTAGACTCCTCCAGGGTGCATTTTCAGCAGCTCTGTCTCTTCATTGTCAGCATACAAAGCCTACAGTGATTAGCTTCCCGACACTACCGGTGAACTGTGGAGCATCTCCTTCTATAAACAAAACAGACCTCTCTCACCTACAATTTGACTCCCTACTTTCCTTTTGACCAAGGTCAAATACAATAA
Source organism: Ramphastos sulfuratus (assembly GCA_013399055.1). NCBI lineage: Eukaryota > Metazoa > Chordata > Aves > Piciformes > Ramphastidae > Ramphastos > Ramphastos sulfuratus. The sequence continues at coordinate 13,344 of WBNM01003943.1, read as the reverse complement.
TTTGATGAGCATAGGATATGCTGTTGGCTTTTCTTCTGACACAGCTGATGCAACCATTTAACTGGATGGCCTCTGACTTAGATCAGTACAGCAGTTGTTATAATTACATACTTTTTAAGGCAAGTGCTAACAAAGGGTTTACAAAGATCCGCATCTTTCCAACAAACTTTCTGCCCCCTGGCTGATAAAAATGCTGACAATCTGCCAACAAATTCAGTTCTCTGCATTTTCATTATTCTCTGCTGTTGCTTTTAAGACACCCAAAGAGCTCAGATCTTTAGTGGGAGTGCTTTTTTGTATTTACTTTTTTTTTTCTTTTTTCTTTCCTCTTTCTGTTTTGTTTTGGTTGAAAGGATTAATAGCTTTCAGGCAGATGTCTTCAATATTTTGTGATTAAAATATTGACCTCTAGTAAATAGCCTGTGCAATTTTTTTATCCTGCTTCCTTTCCTTACTGTAAAGATCACATACTGCACCTAAATGGCTTATCTTACCAAGATATGCCACCTATTAATCTATGACTCGTGATAACTCTGAAACTTCACCATGAAACCATTTCTCCTACAGATACCAAATGAAACTTCCTTCGTTCAGGGTCTTAGAGTGTGCATGTTTAAAGGGATATTATTTTTTTAAAACAGCCAATAATTCCCATGTCATGTGTGATCTTTAATTCAAATAATGTCTATGATGCACAGAATGACAGTTTCAGCATATAACCAGTAGCCATATTTAGCTCTTGCAGCCTTCACTGTGAGATGTGGTCATTTTGTATTGGCGTCTTCTTGGCCTGCAGAGTTCATGAGCCACTGGAACAGGCCAGATTAAGTGGAAAGCTTTCTTCTGACCTATTGTACAAGCAAATCTTTACATGGAAGGCAATGCTAGTCTTATCCTTATAGTTGGTGATAATCTTTTAAAAGCAGCCAAATCTCTGCAGAAGACCACTTCTTCATTTTATGTGAAATAATTGCTGGAAAAGAAATAGAAATGCAAGACAGTCCTCCTAAACTGTTCAGAGGCCACCACTGGTTTCTCTCAGAGATACTTTTTTTGCAATTGTGTTGACCATATTAAGTGAAAACTAAATTTCTTCAGGTGCCTGTCTACTTCCTGTGTGTCTAGGAGCTAGATGTGTAGCTCTTCAGGCCAGGGCTATGCAGCTCAGAGGAAACTCAGAAAGAGCTCCTACTGCCTGGAGAGCTCTGAGGTCAGAAAGAAAGTGCTTGATGAGTTATGTATTTAGAGAGTTGAGTGGTCTTGGAGTACGTGATTTGGGGGCTCTTAAGCCGTGCATTTTATGTGCACAGCTGTTTTTTATATGTGTCAATATTGCTTTTTGGATCTGCCCCTGAGTCATATTTGGGAACATTGACAGAACCAGCACTGCCTGTATTAAACACTTGGCAGTAAGTTAGCACTTTCTCTGCAAGAATATTCTAGCACTTTGCAAACATTAATTACACTTTACAGCCCCTCTGAGGAAAGAGAGAAAGATAACTCTGGTTTTGGAAGACATGCTGATTTTGTTGATTGTCTGTATGCTGAAAGAAATGTAAAATCAACCTTTATGTTGCCTAAATATATAACCAATGTAAAGTTAAAAGAAAAAGCAGCAAGATTCCAAAACCTGCTGCTTCAGTGCCAGAGAGGAGGAAATGAAAATCAGTTTGTGACTAGACAGGAGTACTTTGATGGCTAGGAATCTCGTTTTACATATGCTACCTGATGGGTCTCTTTTTGTGTCAGTATCTATGACACTGTTTTATCTAATTAGCCCTGATACTTCTTTTAAGCTTTATTTTTTGTTTTCTGTATAGATATTGGAGAAGAAAGCTCTGCCAGTCCTTGGGAATCATGTTTAATTCAGACTCTTAGTTCTTTGATGAACAGAAACCACCTTTAAATCACAGGTACAGAGAAGCAAATAAAATCAGGAAAGAATAAAAAGGAATACAATTAATGTGCTCAGCATTTGGGTAGAGGTCTGTGTCCTCACATTCCATAACATTTTGAGAGAAGACATGCCACACTGCGATATTGCCCAACATGAAGGAAGAGAGGAAGCTTATAGGAATCCCTGAGGGAAGTGTGAGAAATCATAAGAATTTGTCCAAAAACATACTTATAGCCATCCTCCCTTAAGTTTATGTTGTGGTAGTAGCTAGTATGGTCTTCCCACACTTCCTGTAAGCCTGTGCCTAAAGCTGCTCATTCCTTGGTGGTTTTTGTGATCCCCATTACCAACCTGTCCAAGTGACAGATACTTTCATCTTTATTTTCTAAACAGAACAGAAGAATTGTAAGGTACTATTAAGGCAGAAACATTTTTGTTTATTCATTCTCTTACTATAGTCCCTTTTCCAACATGTTTTCTCTTATTAGAGATTATACATTTATTCTAATGATTATTGAATCCTTTTGGGTCACCAACATCTATGCAAGGCATGTGGTTACTAGTTTAGAATAATAAAGCTGTTAGAAAATATCTCGCTTGAGGTTAGATCCATGTTGTTCTTCAATGGAAAAAAATAGATAAAAAAGAGACCTTTTTACTTTTATGTTTTTATACTTTAAAATAAGGAGAAATAATGTAGTATGATTTTACTCAGCTGTTTAAAGATGGAATAATGCACTGGACCAAATGAGCTCTGTTAATGCTGAATCAGTAAATCAGCTACTTCAGCTGCAATACAACAGGTGATCAGTGTGAAGGATATTTTAGTTAGTTGTGGAATGAGGAGGGAAATGGTATTTTTGCTCAGTTCATGACCACATTTTTGCTGGTGCAAGTAAGGGTGATTAGGCTCTGATCAGGCAAAAAACACATGGGACACTGGGCAACAACCTGTGGAAGCACTTGCTTTGTACTGTGAAGCAGTTGACTAATACACATGTGTTGGTCTGATCCCTGCTAATTCGCTGCGTGGTGTTGAAGCAGACCTTGGCATTAATAGCACTAACTCTGAAGAATTTGATGCAAACCATTCACTGTGAAATACAAGATATGTCTAAGAACATAAGGTAAATTATATTTTCGTCTCCCTTGGGAATTTGGCAATTTGTAAATTGTTAAATTGCAGTGACTTCCTGAGTGGCTATGATAGTAAACAGCCTGATGTCACAACTTCCAAACCTTTCAGAATGAATGTATGCACTGCTTATCATTTGCCAAGCTTGATCTGGGCTGAGCATCCTGGTTGAAACTCCTAAACAGTTTAGTGTGCCATTATGCTGGCCCCAGGACAGGGGAAACTTCTTCACAAATTGAGGTTAGAGTAGTGAGGTCTGTGGTAGAGATGACATAAAGCATTCTGGTACACACAGTAAACTCAGCAAAATCTTTCACTGTTTTAGAAGCAGTAGGATGCGTTGGTGCAGCATCACAATGTTATTGTACAGCCTTGAGATTTTTGCTGTAGGCTTAGATGTCCCAACAACAACTTTTGTGAATCCTGATACCAGGGCCTCCATTTATATTGCTCTTCACAAAACTTTGAGGCTTTTATATGTTCTGAAGCAAGAACTCTGCTTGAATTCAGTGAATTCAGAGTTTTGAGCATTTGTGAGTCACAATAAGGGGTTATTAAGAGGCTGAGAGTGTAAACCTGTATCTGTTGTTGCAGCACAGAACTTAGCCATAGTTTTCTCAAAGTCAAAGCAGGGGGAGGATAGATACATGATCCGCAAACATGACTTGTAAGGGTAGAGATGATAATTAATGAAGAGCACAGCACTGAATTTTAATTGGGCTATAATTATAACATAGGAATTTATATTGTGAGAATTTCAGAACTGTTCAGCCCCTACAGCATTTTGTTCCTCAGCTAAATCTAACTCTAAAAGTTAGAAAGAGATAATTAATTGGTTCTGAAACACATCATAAGTGGGTTGTGTGTATGTGTGTTTGTGTGGCACCATTTATTGCAATTCACCTAGAAGAAGCACCTCTGTCTGTGTCAGATCTGGTAGACTGGAGACCAGGCAAGTCAGGGTATTTGCTAATAAGCAGTAAGAGCTGATGCTGAAGGGGTACTGGATTTATCAGAATGCAGGTGACATACCAGGTAGATGCAGTCCATGCTCTGAGACACATGGAGAATTTGAACATAACCCTTAAAACTGCTAAGCATATGAATGGAATTTCCTTCCCTGTAATGTTACAAACTTCACCTAAAGGAAACTCCACATAAATTCATATTAGCCAAGAGAGAAAGCAAGGAAGCTGATGTAGTTCTGTAAAAAGTGATATTCTTAATCAGGCTTTAGATGGCAAGAAAAAGTATATCAAATCTCTTCATCTTATCTGAATCATTGTGTTAGCAGCATGTGTGGTGGCGGATTTTTGCTGCTGCAAATAAGTGTTTGAATTTATGAATGAGGAAAACTCAAAAATGTCTACTGCTACTCTACAGATAAGATGCTCTTTTCAAATATGTAATGATCTGAAGGTCTTGATCTTAACTTCTCATATGAGATCTTGCTTCCAAATGAGTGAGGACAGATTTTACTGTGATGTTGAAGAAAGAGGTAAGAATTGTGCAACAGCTTGCTCCTATCATTATTTGTAAACTTCTATCTGAAAATGCTGAGTTTCCTCAAATAAAGGTAGTCTCAAGGAGAAAATCAAAAGATGGCCAGCTGGCTGAACTAGGAGGCAGCATTAAGGATTTCTACAGGAGGAAGTTGCAAACAATTAGTTGTCCTCAATTGAAAAAAAAAGTTCCTAAGAAAAATAATAATAGCAAAGTCCAAAATCCAAACTGAATTGTGAAATGGGTCTGGTCTATAAGGTTTTCAAGACCCCTGCTTTCAGCTAGCTTATTACCAGGCCCCCCATCTCCCAGAGTAAATCTCTTGTGTACATACGTATGGTGCACAGGCTTTTATCTTCTGAAAGTATGTTGAGGAGATGGAAGTCCATCACTGCAAATTTTTTGGGTAAGATTAGGAAAAAATCTGTTAGGAATGAGATAATGCACAATGTCCACCTGGAGTCCAGTGACAAGTGGTGTCCCTCAGGGGTCAGTGCTGGGACCAGTGCTGTTTAACATCTTTGTCAGTGACATGGACAGAGGAATCGAGTGCACCCTCAGCAAGTTTGCAGATGACACCAAGCTGTGTGGCACAGTCGACTTGCTAGAGGGCAGGGATGCCATCCAGAGGGACCTGGACAGGCTGGAAAGGTGTGCCCAGGCCAACCTCATGACATTCAACAAGGCCAAGTGTAAGGTCCTGCACCTGGGTAGGCACAATCCCAAGCACAAATACAGACTGGGTGGTGAATGGCTGGAGAGCANTGGAACTAGATGATCCTTGAGGTCTCCTTCCAACCTTACCATTCTATGATTCTATGATTCTTTGGAAACAGGGATGTAAAAATGGGTAATTTATGAAGGACGTTGCCAATCCTACTTTTCCATATGTTATGGTTAACCAAATCTTTGCCACTTCATAGGCTATATTTTAGACATAATCATTATTTTCCACCAGTAAGTGATAATGAAGGGATTTCCATCTGAGCTTTTCTGGAAAGCACTGTGTTTTAATCTAAGGAAGTTTCCAAAAGGAATGGGGTGAAAGAATGGAAATATCTACAAATGCCTCAAGCCTAACTAAAAAAAAAAAAAAAAAAAAAAAAAAAAAAAAATTCTTGACCTGATAGAAATGAATGACACTTTCATAAAAAAAGGCTTCCTCTCTCTTTACTCACATACACCCACTTCTGCATTAGCCATTTTTGCTTCACATGGAGAAATATCCCATTAGGAATTTCTACATTTACCTAGGGAAGAAGCTTTGGCTAGATAGAAAGCAATTTAGATGGCTATTGCAGCTATTATGTTGAACAGTTGCATTTTCTTGTTATTCTCATAGATGCTAATCATTTCAGTATAATTTCAGAAGACAAAATCTTCTTTTCCACACAAGAACTGAGAATATCTAAAGTAATTGACATTTGATGAAAGGAAGAAAAGAACAGAACATCTTTCAGAGTTGAAGCTTTTAAATTTAAAAAAAAAAGAAAATACATTTTAGGAAAGAAAAAAAAACATGTTTCTTTTACAATGCTTGATTGTGATTTATTGTAAGGTGACAGAGGGGGGTTGATGTATATTGTTTTGTCTGGGAAGGGGTCCTGCCTTTTCTCTATCTGCAAGAACAAAATTGAAATTTATTTCAATTTACCATGGATAACTTAATGAATTCAGACCACATGAACATGCCATTTCCAACAAAGACTTCTGTTTGTTTGTTTTGTTCATGGTGTTGTGAAGATATCTCTATCCTGGAAACTATGAAGGCTATGCAATTTGGCTGCTGACAGAAGAATTTTCTTCTGTTATGTCTCTTTTCTCTCACGTAGAAGCATCTGACTTATTGAAATTAGTAAGAATGCTTTAGTTTATTTCTTCAGATGTACCAATTAGCAGCAACTCAATTTGCAACTGCCAATTATGTTTAACCAAGTGAATAAGCCAAGAAAACAGGATCGTGATTGTATGTGCTGACTGGTTATGATACATGGAAAAGAGATTTGCTTAACTGGACCATACTACATGACCAGTTCTTGCTTTTGTTCTGCTTTCAGTTGCTATTCTTACCACTTCTATAGGAATTAATCAGACACTGATATCAAGATGTTTTTTCCATCAACAGAAAAGGATTAATTGGTTTCCGAGTATCAGCAGCATGTATTCCACAGTGCTCCACAGCAGGTGACACAGCATCTCAAAGAGCTTTGAAACTCAGGATGAAAAATAGGAGAAAATTTGAGTTCACACTATCATTTATTATGACAATAAGCATATAACAACTACAAGTTGTACAGCCAAGTTTACCACTTTCTCTCTTACTATGACTTTCAGTAATTATATTCAAGAATTTGACTAGATTGCATAGTCTGAACTCAGATACTGTCTTGGGAAAAGCAACAGCTTACTGAAATATGAAAGTGTTCTAGGACAGATCATACGGCTAAATGGAGCTAGAATCAGGGATGTACTCTGAGCCAGTAGCTCCTGGAGTCTGTACCTGTGGGTGTGTGTGAAATCCTTGATTAGCATGAAAAAAGATAATAGGTTTGCTAGAGGTATTATTAATGAACCCAAAAATACTGCTTGCAGGTAGTATAAAAACAAGTCTTACAAAATATTTGACTGGTGGGTTGAGTTAGGCTGATGAAGGGAAAGCCAGAACAGAAAAGGCAAGTATGACTTGGAGTTGGATAGCAGATATGCGAAGCCACAGCATTGCTAACACGGCCTCAAACTTTAGTCTTTCCTTATCTCCCTGACTTTAATCATCTTTATTATAACCCCCCCAAAATATTATACTACTAAAGTCTACAATGGTTACAAAAAGTGTAATATTGGTACTTGCATGCAATAATCTTTTTTATTGCAGAATGACAGAATCATAGAATGGTTTGGGTTGGAATTTCTTGTAGAAATGCAAGTAAGGAGCACCTGGACATAGGAATTTGTTTTATAAGAGGTTATATGTTAACCTCCTGAGGCTAACCTGTAAGTCAGAAGATTGTAACAACTCTGTTAGATTAGAAATGAAAAAAAAAACAAATCCTTTTTTTTTTTTTTTGGGTGTTCAGATTGCTACCATGAGCTTTGAGGGAGGAGCTTATATATTTTTATTTTTATGCTATAATGAAGTGCAAAACTAGTTGGCAGAAATTATTTTACAGTAGTAATAACTGCTACTGTTTGTTTGCCATAGACGTAAGGAGATGATGCGTGTTGCCAAAATTTGAAACCCTTATATGTGAATCATATGCAAACTTGGAAGTGATTAAGAACAAAAATAATGATGTAAAATTGAAGAAGTAAGAAAAATTGTAGAGAGGCATTCATAGGGTAAACAAACTTTAAAGCTTTCCTCACAGCAATGCTTTTGTCCAAAGACTTTCTTGCTATGCCAGGACATGCTAATAGTAAAGGAGAATTTGATGAAAAAAATAATGCAAAACTGCTTTGATTTTAATAATAAAAGAATATTATCATTGTCTCATTCTTTTGATGAAGTAGGTCCATAATAACCTGTGTTAGTTTGAGGAGCAGGTCAGAATCAAGGTTGGCAAAAGGACCAAATGTAGTCTGAATCAGTTCTCATCAAGTGATGAGAGTCCAATCTCAGAGTCTCTAAGGCAGTTAAGTATTTCCCTGATCTGATATTAAGGCTGTGTATTCCTGAAATGTAGGGAGCTGATGCCTTTTGGATGAAGCAAAAGGCAGTTGACTACATTGTTCTAGTGTTGGGCAGGCCTATACAGACTTCAAATTAATTAAGATTATAACCAGTTTGGCATTGAGTTACGTGTCCTCACTGGAACACTGTCAGCTTCCAAACAGATTGTTTCTGCTCCAAGAAGCTGTGTTTCCAGGTACAGCTCAAAAGTCAGCAGGTTTGCTAAGAAAATGATTTTATTTTTGAGTAGCAGTCATATTGAGCTTGCTATAAAATTCAACTGTGAGTCAATATTCTTGGAATTCAGTTCAGGATACTACTCTTGGCAGAAACTGTTGCTATGCAAATAATATTCTCCAGCTGCGAACTGTATTATGAAAATTAATAAAGAATGCATCTCTGTGAGTGTAGCAAGAACATTCAAAATAAGCTATGGAATGTCTTTTTTTTATTAAGAACCATAAAATGAAGGCAAGAATGGTGACAAAAAATGTACATTGTAGAGCTCTCACACAACTTTAACCTGCCCTAATTTTGAACAGAGATGTTTCATGATACTGTTTCAGTACTAAGTTCCTCGTTCAACAATGTAAATTAGTCAGGGATGGAGTTACCTGTAGAATGAATGTGCTCATCTTAGGTGGACACAAGCAGAACTGAGGAAAGAAGGACTTATATACATACTCAAGAGCTCTTAGTATATTAGTGGCTGCGTATTTGTCCACAATGAGTTGGGAAAATCCTGAGTCTAGGAAATATGAATGAGATCTTTTCTATTTCAAAATCAATTTTACATAATCTGTAAGTTGAAAAACTGATTTCTACCTATTTATTTATACTAGAAGAGCAGTGAATTTTTCCATGACAGATTTTGTCTTGAAATAAAAAAACAAGGACCCTCAAAATGTATACAGAATAACAATTGACTGAAGTCTTTAGAGCTTCTATTGCAATATCTGAAAAAAAACCAAAACAAAACACCAAAAAAACCCAAACATGAATCAAAACCAAAAAACCCAGCAATTACTGTACTTTAGTAAAACAAATAAAAGCCCTATACTGTAGCAGGACTTAATCTTCAGTTGTCATTGAGGAAGTTATGGTGATAATGCACTCAACAGAGCCCACACCAAGCCAGGATGCAATTGTTAGGTAACAGGAATAAACTTTGTAGAAGCTGTCAGGATGCAGGAGAAATGAAATTGAGGGGTTTCAGTGGAAAATGCACAGTCACAACTCATAACTTGCTTAACAAATACCAGCTGCACCATTTCAATTCACAGGGCTGACCTAGCAAAGAATGAAGATCCTTAGTACCCTGCAGCCTTATGTTCATAGCTAGTGAGTGAGAAATCTTTTTAAGAAGAATGATTTGATGAACATGTCAAAAAACCCCACACCTTTGAAGCTACTCAGGTACAACATTTAGATATTTTATAAAGTTTTTCCAGGTTCTTCAATAGATCTTTAAATTGAACCTGCAATTAGATGGAAGAGTTCATGAGGCATTTGATTCAGAATGCTGGATCCTGACCAAAGATGCTCATAAACCATGTCCTGGAACATATTCTTCTACTTTAAGAGGGGATTTTTTCCCCTTCACATTGTAATTATAAACTTTTCCATTTGTTTCAGCCTACTTTATTTTGTTGTTGTTGTTGTTGTTTTTTTTCCCCTTTAGAGCAAAATGGAATGTTCAGTAGTTACAACTCAGTAAACACATTTTTTATGCAAGGCTTTTATATCCACCCTATAAAGCTCTCATTTGTTTCTTTCTTCTACAGGCATGAAAAATTGTTTATTAAATGTAATAATAATAATGAAGTAGAGATAAGCTTTCTTAGCTGGCATTACTTCAGATTCCACTGTGTTTTTCCTCAGCCTCACTTCATTATAGCTCTATTTGGTAGTGCATAACCAGCATGTGTCACGCTGAATGAAGGCTGGCTTCAGAATAACATGTCACTAAGATGATTGCTCTTGGAACACACAGTGCCCTTACTCTATAATTAAATGCAAAACCTGTGTGAAAAAAAATCATGTTAAAAGTCTTAGCTTATGCTCACCAAAGACTAGTAGTGCAGAGGTAAATGCCATCATACTAACCTTAACTGCTTCCTCCATGTCTACTTTTGGCATTGTAATATTCCTGCTGAGGATTATTAAGCTGTGGACAGCAGTGGATGTGGATGTGACATTGTGCAGCCAGGACTCAGCCTGCTGGGAAAAGTTGGGATAGGGAGGAAGGGATCACTGCACCACTTGTGGAAAGGCCATCAGACTCTTGAGACTCTCTATAGTTTCCCCTTGGGTCTTCATTCCCAGAGCAGGAGTGATTGGTCTCCATCCAGCCTTCTCCCTTTAGAGCAGTGATGCTCACTTCTGCCTGCCCACTGAAGGTACAAGGAGGCACCCCAGTGTGCACCTGTGTATAGCACCCATTTTGGTTTTGGGTTTTTTGATTGGTTTTGGGGGGGGGGGGTTGGTGTGTTTTGTTGTTGTTGTGTTTTGTTTTGTTTGTTGGTTGGTTTTTGGATTTATTTCATCCATCTTTTAGGGCTAGTCCAAATAGCAAAATCCAAACATGAGAAATGCAGAATAAAAAAATTACCATCTATTTTATCTTTGGCAGTATTTGACACCTTCCTCTTCAGTTGAATTTTTAATGGATGATGCTTTAAAAGACAAAACTATAATGATTTCATTATCTATAAGGATACCAAAGCCTTGTATTCCTAGAACAGCAGATTAGTCAAGTGCATCAGGAGAATGTTGTTCTGACATAGGAAACAAAAATGAGAGAGCCATTCCAGAACTGCTGGCTGTCAGGGCTGGTTGTCTTGCACTGTTCTGTAATTCATTTCAAGTACGTTGAAAGATACCTTAACAGAATCAGTCCAGTTTCAAGATGAATGCAGAGAATATTGTGTGTATATTGTATGTATATCTTTTCTATATATTCAGAGTATATTCTCCAGAGGTCAAATGAATTTTAGGAAAGCTTAGAATTTTCCAGATTTCTTTAGATTTACCTGAAGAGATCTTCAAAGAGGCAAATAATTCTAAGTAGTGGTTTCTAATCCTTTCCAATCAGTACATCATGAATATTTGGATACCTAGCTTTCTGCAAGATGAACAGAATTAAATTATTTTTTAAAAATGAAAAAGCTGTGATGCTTTGCACTCGTGAAGTTTTCCATGACTGTCCTCCAACCTTTTTACTAGAAGTAAACAAAGTTTCTATCTTACAGGATGGTTTGTAAACTTTCAGACCAAAAGTTTCTGCCATTCTTTCCCTGTAATGATCGATTTTTCTTTTGTAAAGTTACCTTCATCCTTACCAGCTCCTCCATTTACTCAGTTCTCATGAGTCACAGCCACATCATACTTCAAATCAGTCCAGCATTTCAAGGCAGTAAGGTGCAAACTCCTTAGACAGCCGACAGTATCTGTTTGTCTGGTGTACTGTGTGTCCTCTCTTGAACTGGCTCTACCATTTCAAGAGCCATAGTTTTTATTTGTGTCTCCTGAGACAAGACATTCACTCTTGATCTTGTCCCTGTCTTCTTTCTTCACATGCAACTTGTTGGTTTTCAGAAAGGCCATCTCAGTCATCTGTCATTTGCAGGAGGCTACTTGATTTCCTTCTTGACTTAGCTTTAGAGGTACACAGTGGTAAATCAAAAACAAAAAGCAAAACCAGTCATCTTAATCAGCACCTCAGTCAAAACCAAGACTCTCCAAGATGTTCAGTGAGAGTTTTTTCTTACACTACCTTTTAGAATCTTTAATTTCTACTTTTTGGCTATTTTAAGATGAAGTCTGTTTTTGTATGAGGTTTAGGTCATAGAAGAATGAGGTACACTGCTGAAGCATGAATTTAGTAGGAAAGAAATGGCTTTTAATCAACTGAATTTTTTGGTTGATAAAAATAATGAGAAAGAAGAGTGAATTTTGCTGTGTTTTGGTGCTATCAGCATTCATTTCAGTTTTGATATTTAAAAACTCTAAATATCCAAGAGAATGTTCTGAAACGTTCCCTGACATTACCAACTCCTTTCACTCTATTCCCTTACATCTCTGCAGAAATCTAAAGTAAAGTTGTGTGAATGGATGAGCTCTGGCAGTCTTCTGGATCAGGTTTGGTAAACTTTAAGTGTCAGATTTCGGCTGGTTCTTAAACTATTTTTCACGAGTAGGAAATACTGTGATTGATGATCTTTTAAAACTCTAACAAAGTTTGGTTTATTGTTTTGGTTTTGTTGGTTTTTTTCTTTTCTTAACTGCCACTCCAGGCTATCAGTCAAGGGTCTTCATTGTCCTTATGGCAGGTTAGCTGCACTGGAGAGGTCATCAAGATATAGGGCAACAGCTCAGGGTATATGTTGTTGCTCTACCTTGCTCTGTAATGGTTTTATCTCATTTATATCAAATTCTGAGGTACTGCAAAGCCCAGCTGGTACAGAACGTACTCCAGAATGCTTTCAACTAGGTTCATCAGCAAAAGCTCATAAAAGCTCTTATGGGAACAAAGGTGCCACAGAGTAAAAAGAAGGGTACTTTATGGATTAAAAAAAAAAAAATGTCTAGAAGTTGGGAAAAACATGCAGCTGTGTACTGGGATCTGTTCAGCTCAACACAACTTATCAACAATTTATAAAAAGAATGGCTTTAAAATGACATAATGTGCTGATGATGGTAAAATGAGGAGAGTGAAAATATGCTTGACTGTGAAGAACTGCATGATGCCCTTGCAAGAGTAGCTATTAAATTAACAAGTAAAATTCACTATAAATAATTGTAAAGTGATGCTTTTGGGGAAAAAAAGTCCTATGTTTGCACATAAAATAAGGCCTGAGCTGACCACTACTGCTTGGAAGCAGGAGCTCGGAGAAATTATATTTCTATGAAAAAGTCATCTCAATGCTTCATAGCATTTAAAAATAAGAATAAATATTTTTTTAAAAAAATATTTTAAAAGAAAACAACATCATCAACAATAAAAACTGTTGGGAGTTATGAGGATTTAATTAGAAAGAGAAGTGGAGAATACTACCTAGATAACCTTGTAACTTGAACGCTGCCTGCATACATACTGTTCTGGTCTCTGTTTCTAGAAGATGTGATGAGATATTAATAACC